>JBCNJP010015048.1:0-10240 GCA_039602395.1 Deinandra increscens subsp. villosa
GTCATGGATTTCTAGAGAGAGATTGTGTGTTTGTCATGATTTCGTTCTTGTAATCATTCGACTAATGAAATCATTCGACTTAGTTCATCGTCTTTCTTATGTTTATGATTTCCTAGATTCCTTTCATCTTCATCATCATCTCGGGTTTTCGAATCCGACCCTCGTTCTCCCTCAAAGTCATGATTCTTGTAGTGAAATCGGTCCTGACAAATAGTATCAGAGCAAGGTAACCGATCAGATTTCATCTCACAATGAATCTGGTCAGATCTGATGTTGTTTGATGTTAGATTCATGTTCATGGAGTTCATCATAATGATTGTTTATGTTATACTTCTTCAAATCTGGTGAATAATTGAAGATCCGAGCAGAAAATTCGTAACTGTTGAGTTTTTCTCGTTTTTGGGGTATTTTGAAGATTTTTGAGCTTGATTCCTGGTTTTCTGGGCTTTTCTTCATGGATTTGGATGATGTATGGTATGATTCTCAGTGGAAAACGCATTCCGGATCCATTGGAAGCATCCATTTCATCTGAATCTCAACCGTTTGGGCAGATCTGGAAAAACACACACTAGTGTGTGTTTCGCGGTGTTCTTCGTGTTCTTGAGGATTTCCATATTTTGAAGACTGATATGATCCGATTTGCTACTGTTTATGGATTGTTGGTGGCCACAACAAAGTCGCGAACGGTTTAGGATCACATTTCGTGCATCATATCGGGTTTTCCTATCGTTTCTGGGCAGATTTAAGATAACTTTGTCAGGACCGATTTCATATCAAGAATCCCGATCTTGAGCGAGAACGAGGTCGGATTCGAAAACCTGAGACGATGATGATGGAGAAGAATCTAGGAAATCCTACAAGAAAGATGATGAACTAAGTCAAATGATTTTATTAGTTGAATGATTACAACAACGAAATCATGACAAACACTCTCTCTCTCTAGAAATCCATGACTCTCTCTCTCTCTCTAGAATGGAATCTCACATCACTCTACAAGATTTCATTATCTCAACATGTGGAGACTCTCCTTTTAATGGGGCACCCTCACTATATATATAGTGAGGCTGACTAACAAGTGAAAACATAAAAACTGAACAGAATACAGATAAATCAAATAAACATAAAATATTAATTAAATCAAAGTTGATTTATTTAATCCAAAGCTTGTCTCGCTCGAACCGATCTTCCGTTGACTTTTACGTTGACCGTTGACCCGAACGGTTGACTTTTCCAGAAAACGGTCTTCGGTCCAATCTGCAAGCCTCGAGCTTCACAACCCGTGTCTCTGAATCAATTCACATGGATTCTTCGGTCGAATACTTCGTTAAACAAATTTGATGGCGTCAGTCACACAAATTGTAGTTCCAACAGACAAAAAGGTCATCACAACTCAATGGCTTTACAAGAATAAAAAAGGATGACAATGGCATTATTGTCACAAACAAGGCCAAGTTGGTGGTTCAAGGGCATAAACAGATCCAAGGGATTGATTACGACGAAGTATACGCGCCCGTTGCTCGACTAGAGGCAATAAGAGTTTTCTTGGCTTATGCATCCTATATGAATTTCACCATCTATCAACTGGATGTGAAAACTGCTTGTCTATATGCTGATATGGATAAAGAGGTGCATGTTACTCAACCTCCTGGATTCATTGACGAAGAACACCCTTATCATGTGTACAAGCTAGACAAAGCCTTGTATGACTTACACCAGGCCCCTCGGTCGTGGTACAAAACTTTGACTGATCATCTTCTAGCACATGGGTACACGAGAGGAATAGTGGATCAGAAGCTATCCAGAAAGGAGGTGGAAACTGATATTGTCACACCCCCAAATAACCACTAACGGAGTTTATACCGTTAAGGGGTGCGAGCAAACCAGGACTACAACCATTAGTTACAAATACTAAACGAATCAGAGTAAAGTCCAAAACATTCATTTCAAAACAGTTTCAAAAGTTACGCAGCGGAATAAAGGCATAAGTATCTTAGCACTAACCACGTGCTTTACAAATCTTTGTTTCAAATTCAAATTCCCAAATTTAGTTTAATAAAAGTAAATATCTTCTTGTGCCATGCCAACCTCCAGTGGATACTCTTCAACGATCTGCAAAAGTGGAAACCACACAAGTGTCAACCTAACGGTTGGTGAGTTCACAGTGGGCATGTCATGCATTGGCCCGGTCTCATAATCGTAATCGTGTCAACATATACATACGTAATATTTGTTTGTGAAAAGCAATGCTCAGTTATATACGTCAATTCATAAACATTTGTTATTTAGTAAAGTTATTGTCCGTAACAAAGTTATCAGGTATGTACTAGTCTTGTATAATTAAAGTGCTCAACCGATATCGCGGGTAGCTAATCCGTTGTTTCCATGCACTAAGGAAGTTCGTACCAAAGCTGACGATTAAGTATAGTAGAGGCAGAGCCTTCAGCCATTTTGTTTTGCGGACATTCATCATCGCGGCTTTGCCTCCCCCGTGTCCTCTCGGGATCACAGTCAGATAGGCTGATATTGTACCTCCGTGCACCTCCACTGTCACGAGGCGGAGTTTGTCAAACTCCAGTAGATCTACCCAACATCCCCTCGCTTTACAATTAATGGCACAATTAAGTTGAGGACTTTTTCAGTTAAAAAGGCAATCCTTAGAAATCATGTGATATCATGTGGTTTAGACTTTAACCTACACTAGCCATATTAAAACGGTTTTCGTTTCAGAAATAGTTTGTTAAGTTTCACAAGTGTTTCCCATAAAACACTTCAAGTTCATCAAGTAGATGCATAGCATTCTAAGTTTTCAGTTTCATCAAGTAGTGCATAGCACTCGTAAAGTTGTCAGCATTGTTTTCCATTAAGTTATTCAGTGTGTCCCGAAACGGGCTCACAGTAAACGGGTTAGTGACACTCACCTTGGGTTGCACTGCTACACTTGTTATATAATCCAAGTTTTGCTTAACGAAGACCTATGAACACGTTTAGGTCTTAAGTATTAGTTTTGTGTCTAATCTTTACTTAACGTTACTATGGCCCATAACATAGCACGTTGGAACTACGACTCGACATAACGACACACGACACCGATGGTTGATCATATACAAGGGTTCATATACATCAGAAATCAAAGCATGTATCCTCATAGCATAATCATGTAAGTCAAGGCATAACGTTCAAGCAAATTGCACAAGTTTGGATTCTGGTCTCAGTTTCGCTAGGCAGTTTCGCTGTGTGCACGGGCAGCACTTTCGCTAGGCAATACCCGATGACACAGTTTCGCTAGGCTAGTTTCGCTCGAAATTGTTGGCACAGTTTCGCTAGCCTAGTTTCGCCCGAAACTGGTTTGAACTTTCGTTCAGGGAATTTCGCTTGGTAGTTTCGTCCGAACAGGTCTGGTTGGTTTACCCGGCGACACTACAGCTTCGCTCCATAGTGTCGCTGGTTGAAGATATGCATAATTTCGCTGGACAGTTTCGCCTAGAGAACATGACAGTTTCGCTAGTCGCGAAAAACACATAAATCAGCCTAAAAATCAATCTAACAGCTTCCATATTACATGTAATTCATTATCTAGCATACATAACCATTTACCAACATAAATCAGTAAGCTTTAACACCTTAAACATGCATTTTCATCATCAAATCACCAAAATACATTTAAAACCCTAAAATGACCTAAATAGCATAAATCTTTATCATGGATCAGTTTCACACGTAAAGTTATCAACTTTATGGTAGTTCTAGCATCCCTAAACAACATATCAGAAGATCAAGTGATTCTATGAAGGTTTGGTCATGCTTTAAGAAGAAAACACATAGAAAAGCAAGAAACATAGTTTTGGGACTCACGGTTGATTCTAGGATCGATGGATGATCTTCACAACTCGGGGTGATGGCTGATTCTTGATGGTTCTTGGTTGGAATCAGCTGGTCTAGAAGTTTCAGGAGAGTGTGTGTGTTTTTGTGTGAAATGAGGCAAATAGGAGAGCTAGGGTTTATTAAGATTATTTATATCAGAGGCTAGTTTCGCTGGCAGTTTCGCTGGCCTGGCGAAACTGGCTCTGATCACGAGTGAGCCAACAGACTGCCGGGCGACATTATAGTTTCGCCCGGTAGTTTCGCTGGTTACCCAAAAGTGGTCAATTTCACATTCTAAGCAAGATAATCACGATTCATAAATTGTCATGCTATTCACAATACTAAATCATGTATTTAAATCACATTGCACATAGTGACAATAAATAGTTAAACATATAACACATATGGACGGGTTCGGTGATCAACCAAAGGACGTGGACGTATTCGGCCTAGTTGAGCATTAGTTACTAAGTTAATACTTATAACGTAACTAACGGAATTGTCTAACGGAAGTAAACCTTGAAATTCCCGGATGTCACATCATCCCCTTGTAATTGGAATTTTCGTCCCGAAAATTATTCTTGCGTCGTAGCGTTCGCAGCCTCGGCTGTCGTTGTTGCTGTATTTGCTGGGGAAAGAAAGCAAAAGTTTTAGGGTTGCCACAGATATAATCATGGTCCAAGTATATGTGGACGACATCATCTTCGGGTCCACAAACGAAGATTTGTGTAAAGAGTTTGAGAAGGTAATGTGGAGAAAATTTGAGATGAGTCAAATGGGGGAAATGGATTTCTTCCTAGCCTTGCAAGTGAAGCAGAGTGACAACGGGATCCTTATCACCAAGCCAAATATGTCATAGAGATTCTGGAAAAATACAAGATGGCAGATTCAAAGCCTGTTTCCACACCTATGGCGGCCAGGCCTTCTCTTACCAAAGATCCAGATGGTCAGAAAGTGAGCGAGCACGTGTACCAATGTGCACGTGTACCGGTCTATGATCGGCTCACTAATGTACTTGACAGCCAGCCGCCCAGACATCATGCTTGCAGTGTGCCAATGTGCACGATATCAGGCTAATCCTAAACTCTCTCATTTATCTGCAGTTAAACGTATTTTCAAATATTTGAAGGGTCGGCCAGTGTTTGGCCTCTGGTACCCTAAAGAGTCAGGATTTAATCTATATGCTTTTACTGACAGTGATTATGGTGGAAATGAGCTTTACAAGAAATATGACAACTGTTATCTGTTTCTTTTAATTTAAAAAAAAACAACAAAAAAAAAAAATGAAAAAATTCAAAAATATAAAAAATAGTGTTTTATTTTCAGTTTCTGTTCTGGAAAAAATCTATAAGTAAGGGGAAGATATAAAATAAACATCTGATGCTTCCTCTAAATTTTGTGTGCTTTTAAATTTTTACTGGTTTTTGATTGATCAGGTTGGGAAGTGAAATAAATTTCCAGGTGTTTGCTGACTGACACGTGTAAGGTGGATGTTAAAAGTTGTGATTCATGGCTGATATGCTTGGTAGGCTCTGCTGTCAATCAATCAAAAGGTATGGTTCATCACAACACTTGAAGATAACGTATGATGCTTGGTAGGAAGCACACACTTAGGTTAGTACAATTTCTATTGGACTGTGTACCAGGAATCCTGAGACACACGCCTGGTTCTGAGTTTTGATGTCATGCTTAAAAACTCCCATTCCCTTTGCTTTGCGTTAGCAATGACCTGGGAATGTTGTACGTGAGTTAAGACTCCTCTGTTCTGCGGTAGCAGAGACCTGGAACCTCCCTAATCCATGTACATCTAAGATCAAACTGCTCCAAGACGTTGGTCTCTAACTAGAAAAGTAAATGCTTGAGCTTGAGAAGCTTCTGGTCCTGTTGGAACAAAAATCTATGTGACTGACGCCATCAAATCTGTTTAACGAAGCATTCGACTGAAGAATCCATGTGAATTGATTTAGAGACTGAGTTGTGATGCTCGAGGCTTGCGAGATTGGACCGAAGACCGTTTTCTGGAAAAGTCAACCGTTCGGGTCAACGGTCAACGTAAAAGTCAACGGAAGATCGGTTCGAGCGAGTCAAGCTTCGGATTAATTTAATCAACTTTGATTTAATTAATATTTATGTTATTTACCTTTCTTGTAATTTTCAGTTATGTTATGTTTTTCTGTCGTTAGTCACCCTCACTATATATAGTGAGGGTGCCCATTACAAGTAAAGGAGTCTCCGAATGTGGAGATGATGAATTTCTTGTAGAGTGTGAGATTTCCATTCTAGAGAGAGAGTGAGTCATGGATTCTAGAGAGAGAGAGTGTTCTTCATGATTCATTGATTGTAATCTTTCGACTAATGAATTCATTCGATTTGTTCATCTTTCTTCTTATGTTGATTATCTATGATTCATCATCATCATCTTCTTCATTTGTTTTGAGTTTTTCTCATTCGAACCATATTCTTGCTCAAGATCGAGATTCTCGATGTGAAAATCGGTCCTAACAAATGGTATCAGAGCGGGTACCGATCAGATGCATCTCACCGTGAATCTGGTCACTTGAATCTGAGATTTTGAGCTTGAATGGTGAAGATGAGAAAACTTATTTTTTAGAGACTTTTTTCTATTTTTTCTTCATTTCTGGATGGATTCTGATGATATGGATGATGGATTCATGTTTGGGAGTTCATTTAGATGTGTTTCTATCTTCTACTTGTTCAAATCTGTTGGAAAATTGAAGATCCGAGCTCATTTTTTCGGAACTTTTGGGGTTATCCCGTATTTGGAGTTTTTGAAGATTTTGGAGCTTGATTCTTCATTTTCTGGGCATTTCTTCATGGATTTGGATGATATGAGGTATGATTCTCAGTGGAAAACGCGTTCCGGATCCATTGGAAGCAACCGTTTCGTCTGAATCTCAACGGTTTGAGCGGATCTGGAAAAACACACACACTGACGGTGTAAGTGTGTGTTCTTCGTGTTCTTGAAGATTTGCAGAAATTTGAAGACTGTTTTGATCCGATTAGCTGCTGTTTATGGGTTGTTGGTGGCCACAATAGTCTCGTGAATGGTTTAGCTACATATCTCGTGCATCATTATGGGTTTTCCGATTGTTTCTATGCAGATTTCAAGTTCATGAGTAAGTATTCATAGTGTTCATCGTTTTTCCAGATTTGTTCATGTTCTTGAAGTTATGAAGATGTTCTTAGCGAACTTGTACCTGTTCTTGAAGATATGAAGATGTTCTTAGCGAACTTCTTTTCTTCTTAGCGTACTTCATCCATTTCTTAGCGAACTTGTTGATTTTTAGCGTACTTGAGGTGTGCTTTAGCGAACTTGAGGTCTTAGCGAACTTCATGTTCGTCTTAGCGAACTTCTGGTGGCTTTAGCGGACTTGTTTTCTTAGCGGACTTATCAACTGGGTTTTTGTTCAAGTTCGTTTCAGAGATTTTTGTTCGTCCAGGTTTGTAGAGAATTGGATTTGGAGTTCAGGGGTACAAAAATCGTCATTTTTCGTTAAGTTTTGGGTTAGTTATGAAGAGAACACGATTTTCCGGTGTCACCTTCGTTTTTCAGGCGAGAATTCCGACCAATTTAGGGTTCTCGCAGGTTTTAGAGAAGACGATGACGTGGCAGTGCTTGATTGGGCTGCATGGAATTGTCTCTCTCCTACTTTTGTCCCCATTCAAACATTCCTTATTGTTGTCGATTGTTTATTGGCTGTGGAGAAAAGTCTCGTGGGCCCCAGCTATTAAAAGGACCGTTGCCTCTTTCCTGTTGTTGATTTCTCACTGGTTGAAAGAATTGGCAGCGGGTCCCACCGAGAACAAAAGAGCCGTTAAGGCTGTATGCTCTACCCCGATCTGATTGGTCCTACACCTTTCACATGGATCGCATTTATCAACCGCTGGATCAACCCAATCTCCACCGTAGGATCTGCTTTATGCTTGATTCCAATTGGCTGAATATACATGTCACGGATTATGGTTTTTGCAGGCAAAATTCTGATTGGTGGAGGATTTTAAAAAGGGGATTATGGATTTTCTTTCAAGATTTTTAATGACTAATTATTTTCTAAGCATTATTCGTTAAACACGGGTTTTTCTTATCGTTTTTAACGAGACGAACGAGATAACGCCCGAACGAGATAACGCCCGAACGAGATTGCGAAAATATTTTATTAGTCTCGGATTTATTTCATTTTATTGGGGTTCTCGTTTATTGACGTCGCGCGTAACGTTTGCTATCGATCACTGACGGGTTAGCTTTATTATCCGGTTAATTACTCGGCTTTCTCGTTATATCTCACGGTTTTATTTTTAGTGGATGCAGCGATGTCGTCAACTAACCGGATTAACTGGAATCTCAGTTAAATATTGGAATTTATCCGGTTAAATCTCTCGGATGACCGTTTATTGAAAATATTTATCAGTTTATTTTATTTTCGCATCCAACCTTAGTCAAGCAGATTATTCACAACTGTCAGCATCCGGCTTCCGGTTTTTCGCAAGATTGTCCGATTTCAAGATTGTTTATCCGGTTTCTCTAGGCAACCGATCGCGACGGTTCGACTCTCCGCATCTCATTTTTACGCTTCCGACTTGATGTTTTTGGAGGGATTTAGAGAAATAAGAGGAATTATTATGGATTTGGATATCGGGTCGATTATCCGGAGTTAGAGCATTTTCAGTGTTTGATTGGTTTATCTGATTCGGTTTGTTGCGGTTTGGACTCCGAGATGTAGCATTTTCTCAGTATTGTACCCGACCGTGTGAACCGAGTGAGTCAGAGCACTTGGATCTCGAACTGGAGCAACAAGAAAAGAAGAAGCTTATTCAGAGGGGGAATCTCTTCGACAGATTGTCTCCGGTTTATCAGTTTCTCATTGAAGATGTACGGCAGAGCGATTCTTCAGCAGTTGAACATATTTGAAAGCGTCAGTCAAGGGGGAAATTGTTGGAACAAAAATCTATGTGACTGACGCCATCAAATCTGTTTACCGAAGCATTCGACTGAAGAATCCATGTGAATTGATTTAGAGACTGAGTTGTGATGCTCGAGGCTTGCGAGATTGGACCGAAGACCGTTTTCTGGAAAAGTCAACCGTTCGGGTCAACGGTCAACGTAAAAGTCAACGGAAGATCGGTTCGAGCGAGTCAAGCTTCGGATTAATTTAATCAACTTTGATTTAATTAATATTTATGTTATTTACCTTTCTTGTAATTTTCAGTTATGTTATGTTTTTCTGTCGTTAGTCACCCTCACTATATATAGTGAGGGTGCCCATTACAAGTAAAGGAGTCTCCGAATGTGGAGATGATGAATTTCTTGTAGAGTGTGAGATTTCCATTCTAGAGAGAGAGTGAGTCATGGATTCTAGAGAGAGAGAGTGTTCTTCATGATTCATTGATTGTAATCTTTCGACTAATGAATTCATTCGATTTGTTCATCTTTCTTCTTATGTTGATTATCTATGATTCATCATCATCATGTTCTTCATTTGTTTTTGAGTTTTTCTCATCCGAACCTTGTTCTTGCTCAAAGTCGGGATTCTTGATGTGAAAATCGGTCCTAACAGGTCCAGTGGGTCCATAAAACTCACTAGGATAAGCCGTATTATTGAACCAGACAAAACAACAAGCAATGAAACCAAAGACAGATATAGCCGCTAAACTATAAGATAAGTAAGCCTCTCCAGACCATATAAGTGCACGTCGAGCCCATGCGAAGGGTTTGGTTAAGATATGCCAAATTCCACCAAATATACAAATGGAACCTAACCATACATGGCCTCCGATTATATTTTCCAAATCGTCTACACTAACAATCCACCCTTCCCCGCCAAAGGGCGATTTTAGTAAATAACCAAATATGATAAGACTCCGAGTCAGACGCTTCTTCTATTCTTTTCCCTGAGATAGAGCGAGAAAAATTGAATTTGATTGATTCAACTTATAAGACTTTGGAACAACTAGAAAATTACAAAAATGAAACTATCAATTTTGAACAACAAAAGGCCAGTAATCAAGTCCGACAACGTGTTTTCCAACAAGCTTTACAAGGAGCTCTAGGAAAACAATTTATTCATTCTTCCACGATACATCCCATTCAAAAAGGGATCATACATTTTAACAAGGCAATTTTTTTTGTTTTTAGTCTCAGCATTAGACAATCTAGTCTTTGTTTCAACTATATTTAGAGAAACAAATATTGTCTCTAAGGCCTCAATTCTATTTATAAATTCATTATATAAGTTGTTCTTTTTCTCTTTATTGGTATAAAGCCACTCGGCGTATAGTTCATCGGGGGAGAATTTTTCTAATGTAGACAACGATATCCTTCTTGCTATCATTTCCCCAAAAGTTGACAAACTGGGAGGAT
>JBCNJP010015049.1:0-10239 GCA_039602395.1 Deinandra increscens subsp. villosa
TAGCGACTAAGTTGAAGATCCATACGTTCACGCACTTTCACTTTGCTATTCCAACAAATCGGTTCAAGATGGTTCTTACGATTTGCAAAACGATTGGATCCGAATGTCGGATCAGTTATTTCGTGAAAACCCTAGCGTCATCACGTTGTCCCTCTGTGTCTCTAACGTTTGTTAGTTCACCGCGAAGGTATATCTAAACCCCGTTTTAGTTTAGATGTTTAATTTCGATTAATGTAATCGTTTGTGTTTTTTCGCGTTAAGCGGTTTAACGCAAAATGGTGTTTGCGTGGTTATTTTGGTGATCGTGATCCTGTTGACATTATTTCGACACCAATGATTTACGCGTCTAAATTATTTAATTTATTAATTCCGATGCGTAACGGATTACGGTTAATTCGTTTTAACTCTTGATTAACTAAACCCGGCCGGTAATGTTTTAATCAAACCTATAAGTTTTTTTTAATGTCACCGGGCACCCGTATACCACTGGTCGAAACCCAACAATGCTTTCATGAACTCACCACCAAATCCTTCACTCATTCGAGTGAACCGTTAAATGTTCTTCCTAGGCTTAGACACTCTTGTGATGGCGAGCCTAAAAAGACCATATAACAAGAATCATAAAAGTTACTTCCTAAATATGACGGTAATCATAGTGAATCTGCTTATGGCTATAAGCATCAATGAAAATGCTTGAATTATACAAGAACATTTCAAAATGAAGTCAAAGACCGGCTTTAACAAATACGATCACAGTTCTAGGTCTGATCGTAATAAATAATACCTGAAGCTTGACAAATCCTGAAATCATCGTAAGATATGTGAAAGATGTTTTCATTAATCCGGTCCTACATGCACAGCTTTGGCCTAAGCACATGATAGGAATCAAACGATGCTTGTCAATGTTTGAAAGATGATATGTAGGAAATATTTGCCATACACACCCCTATTGAGTATCACTTTCTTCATCACCCTCTCGCCTGATAAATCTAATATCGAATGTCTTTTGACAATGAGAATTTATTCTCGTTAGATACTACATATAACAATGGATAATACTTCCACCATCCATATGGAATCCTAATTCCACACAGAAGATAGATCGTTGTATTCTGGCTTCTGAAATGGAAGGTTAAGTTCCTAAGTTATTTAACTGGAACTAGAAGTGAAGGAAGTTGATCTTGAAATAGTTCAAGAGTCACAAATCCATTGTTCGCATATTTCCTGACCAGCAAAAGGTTGTTGCAGTAAGCAGGAAATACATATTTAAAGACACTTGCAAATTCAAAACTGTAATATCAGATCTCGAATCTGAGAATGGCTTAATGCCATAATTGATGTGTTTACATAAAGGCTAGTGGGAGCACTATATCAATCCTCACCCCGTATGGCGATGATATACTGAAAGATAAAATAATATCCTTATGTGATTATACATAATATGGATTTTTGATACAAAGAATTTAAAAGAAGTTTCTTAATGGACAGAGATCAACAGGTATAAGCAACTTCTGGGGCTATATAAAACATACATTGAATATGTGGTTAAACAAAGATGTCAATGTACAAAGTTACACTAATGACATCAAAAGGGAGAGATCACTGTACAGAGTTACACTGAAGTTGTCAATGTACGCAAGTTACATCGATATTGTGAATCATTAAACACAATGCACTGAGTTGCATTGATGTTAACATTCACCGTGTAGAAATACACTACTATAAGTTTTCATAATTGACCAAGACATCTCTTGCACATGATTATAAAGATTGCATTGTGGCAGATTCCACAACTAAATCTAAATTAATTAGCCAACTCAAGTGACATAAACCGCTGCATATCTGAAAAGGTTCAGAAGGATTCTTGACATGGTTAAAGTTTTAACCAAACAAGATATTGTGGTCACACAGTAACTATAGTGAATACCAAGGATCACTATGATCACAAATCCAGCACACTTTGAGGAAATTCCACTATTCAGAGAAATACTCGAACTATGAAATATTCGATAACCAAAATAATAGCACATTTCAAAACAGGCTATTAAAACAATGAATCGTAAGACTCATTAACGTCATACTAATGATGTTCGACCAATATACACTAGATATATGTTTTGAATTAGTATTTGGATGTACGAACTCTAATAGTTATACATTATCATTCGGCTTCCTCTAAAAGGTTAGATGTAAACGATGAATTCTATAACTGTGTTCGATTTTAATACATTTAAATCCTACTTATGACTTTGGACTCAAGACATTGACAATCCAAATTGACATGCATCATTTCATAATGAAGCTGAGGAATAGATATATTATTCTAAATTTTCCATAGTTGTTCAGATTCGTGGGAACGAATTTGAAGTAAGACTATTCTGACTCTGGACTCAAATGGTTAACAATCCAGACTCACAGACCTCATTGTGGAATGACGTTGGACGTAACTCGCATCAAAATATCTTCATGGATTATATCATAAAATGGATTTAATTAATGGTATACTCATTAGTATCCATAGACCTGAGATACATGAGCGACCTCCCCTTTACCAAAGACTGTTCTTTGATTGTAGCTTAACATTGTCGTGTAACTGATAGTCATAACGGCTACTTTTGGGAATGGATCTGATGTTCAGTGGGAGGGTATGTAGTCGAGATGTGATTCTGTACTCTTGCACTAATCATGCAACAGCTAGACATCATGGCGCCCTCGTTGATTCCAAGTGTTACGTGTATGGGCTTGCCGAAACCTACTGTGTATTTGTTTTGGACCACTTCGAATCTATATCGAGAAACATAATATTGAACATTAGATGAGAATAAATTGAATCCATGTCCATCGTTCAATTGATGTCTTTTACGGAAGGGATACAATGACTTTGAATTACCACAAGTCTAATATCAGTTGCTTGACAACAGATATACCTTGGTTGTTGACTTGAAGTGTCATAACTGGTTGGGACAGTCATGTGTCGCTAGAGCACCTCTGTCTGTTTCTTAGATCTTGTCGTGATCAGTCCAAGTGGAAGAATGTTGGATATTGTATGTCCTGACCCGATAAATCTTGAACCCGACCCGGTTATGACCCGTAAGGGTTACACCGGGTGCAACGAACTCTAAACCCGCTTAAATGGTCAACCGTTAAAAGAAACAGAAACGTTTGATTATATATAAATTATTTATACTAGTTATAAATAATTAATAATCAATAATGTTATTATTAACCGGCTTAATTATGATGGGTGAACGATATTTAAATAAAAGTGGGTTTATATAAATTCACGGTCGAGTTATTCGTTAGTGAATTTTTTACTAACGTTGGTTTGTGAGCTCGCGTACGAAATTGACTTTAATATTCGAGAGGACCCGATAATTAATTAATAATAGATGATTAGGGTTAAACCCTAATCACCCAACATATCACGTCTACGGCAAAAAGGAAAAAGGAGATAAAAATCTCCTCTTTTTCTTTCTCTCGTAAAAACCCCAAGAGAAACGACCGTAGCCGTATTCCGCTGATCCGCCGCCGCTGGATTTTATCTGGTGGCCATCTTCGAGCCACCATATCTTGGTGGTCGTTGCTAGTCAGGGTGTTCCATCAATCAACGCACGTAGATCGCCTTATGGACTAGAGATCGCCACGTCGTACGCTCTTATTCGTCGCTCGATTCGCCGCTAATCGCTGCTACAAATCCGCCGATCATCACCGTGTACTCGTCGTGGCCGCCGTCACTCACCGTCGCTGGATGACCGTCGCTCGTCGACGCGAGCCCGACGCCTTTCTCGTGCGCCGTCTCCGGTTGTAATCAGATCTGAATCTGATTGATCTCGTAGTCTCGCGAGATGCGACGTCAGTCAAAACGTACTCTCGCGACGCGTAATGACCACGGGTCATAAACGCAGTCCCGTAGCGGTACGCGACACCAGACCACGAGAATCCTCACGATACGCGACTACCGTAAAGCTTGAAAGTGATCTGTTTCGTTCCGTTTAAACCTAGCGCCTCGTTCGTTGAAACTCGGTGTCTTAAACGTTTGTTCAACATCGCCAAGGTATATCTAAACTCACTATTAGTTTATATTTATTAATTTATTCGTGTTTGCGTGTTCGGTAATCCTGTTGCACACTGGTATTCGCTTTATATGATTATATATAGTTTTTAATATATATAACTTGTTATATATATATATATATATATATATATATATAAATATATATATATATATATATAAGGAAAAGATCATGCGAAAACGCATATATTTTGCGAAAACGCAAAACCATCTTAAAACCAACATAACTTTTTCATACATTAATATATATTTTTAAAAATTTTCACCAAAAGTCTTATAATTATGTTATCTTTAATTCTATAAAAACAAAAAATAAAAAGTTAACGTTTTATTATTTTTTATTTTTTTCTGTGATACACATGTGTACCACAAAAAAAAACTCATACTTTAGTATGAGTTAATATTTGTTTTCTCTAAGACGCATCATATGTGTTATATTTCTGTAATTTTTTTTGTGTTTTTTTAATAATACACATGTGTACCACACCAAAAAAAACCCTCATATATGTGGTATACATTACTAGTTTTAAAAGGAAATTGCACCATAAGTCTTATAGTTATGTTATCTTTATATCTAATGAAAACAAATAACACTTTATAATTTTTTTAATTATATTTGCACATGTGCACTATGTTTCATTATCGTTAGTACCATAAATATTTTAGTGGTTTTAATATGTTTTTAACATAAGGAGTGTTTTTGCACATGGTAATTCGTTTTTGTGCAGTAGTAATGATGATGATACACATGTGTATCACACGTGATACACATGTGTATCACACGTGATACACATGTGTATCACACGAAAAAAAAACCGTTAATTTTTTTAATTTTTGTTTCCAGAATTAAAGATAGCGTAATTCTAAGACATTTGGCGCCAATTTTATGAAAAAACATTAACATATGAAGAAGTTATGTAGGTTTTAATATTGGTTTTCGCGTTTTCGCAATATAAAGGGTTTTCGCATGATCCTTCCCATATATATATATATATATATATATATATATATATATATATATATATATATAGGGGAAGGATCCTGCGAAAACACCTTTTTTTGTGAGAACTGCGTAAACAAATTTTAAAACATACATAACTTTTTCATACGTTAATATTTTAAAAAAAAAAATTTGCACCAAAAGTCTTAAAATTATGTTATCTTTAATCGTATAAAAGTTCTAAAAAAATTAACGTTTTTTTTATTTGTTTAAGTTTTTTTTGTGTGGTGCACATGTGCATCACAAAAAAAAACTCGTACTTTTAATATGAGTTAATATTTATTATTTCATAGTCGCACCATATGTCATATATTTTCATCATTTTTTTGTGTTTTTATTGAATGATGCACAAGTGCATCATACCAAAAACACGCTCATACATGTGATATACATTAATAGGTTTAAAAAGAAATTGCACCCTAAATCTTATAGTTGTGTTATCTTTAGATTTAAAGAAAAAAATAACATTTTATAACTTTTTCTAATTATATGATGCACATGTGCATCACACAGGAAAAAAACGTTCAGTTTTTTTTAATATTTTGCTCCAGATAAAAATATAACGTAATTCTAAGGCGCTAATTTTATGAAAAATCGTTAACATATGAAAAAGTTACATGAGTTTTAATATGTGTTTTCGCAGGATCCTAACCCTATATATATATATATATATATATATATATATATATATATATATATATATATATTATCCCGCTGCATTTTAGAATTAATTATATATTAATTTGGTTAACACTTTTATAAACTTGTCACCGGACGATCGTATACCACTGTCAAAACCCAACATCTACTCCTACACGCCCGCACATGAACCTCCAAGTTGTTATGCGCTTGATCAGTCCAACCCCAGTTACGGCTCAGAGACTCGATTAGCTCGTCTGACACCGCTGCTTTTCCCGTAACTGTGCAATGCTCTCCAATGTATCACTTAGAGCTCGTTGCGTAGTGCCTAAGGCTGCCACAAACGTGACGATCATCCGATCCTTATAGCATGAAAATGAAGACAATATGGCACACACAAGGCCTCCCATATTCGAGCGGCAAGATTCAGTAGACGTGAAAGAAAGAATGCTCTACACCGCGACTAGCTAACATACATGACTTCTGAACCATTCATGGTTCTTCGAATTCTCACAGGTCTCATACGCAGAACGACTCGGTAAATCCATTTGCAATGAACGGCTCCTTACCACTGCCGATCTCTCGGGGTCCCTTCCCCTTGCTTACGAATGATGCTCCAGTTGATGACAAATAGTAAGTGACACGTCCACAGTATACATTCCATGTATATTTCTGATAGGTGGCTACTTTATGAATAACCAACCAGTTAATTCATCAAAGCACCGTAGGGAGTAGATGTGAGAGAGATGTAATCCATAAAAGTAATCAAGATACGTATATACATATACATATATATATATATATAAAGAGGGTCTAATCACGTATATGTGCGTCTACAGTGTGTGTAACCGACTCTAACCATAGTTGGACCTAATGCAAGTCCTAAGTTATCTATGGCTGATGGCTCTGATACCAATTTTGTCATACCCCCAAAATCCATACGCGGGGTATCACCGCTTTGGAGGCGTGACATGACAGGATCAGAGTCATCAGACACAAACTGAACATACTACATCCAAGTTTGAATATTTAAAAACCCAAGTTTTACAGTTCAAAAGTTTTAACAAAGTTTTTAATATTTGTGGAAGCGTAAATCAAAACTTAAATAATTTAGCTGCCTTACGCCCGAAGCGCTTAATGACAAAACAGTTTAACATGCCATATGCAAGATTTAGAAATGAACCATGAGTCCTACACGTGCTCTTTAGCGTGCTCCTAAGGACCTGAGAAGAAACATGCTAAAATGTGTCAACACGAGGTTGGTGAGTTCATAGGTTTTACAAATAAACATTTCACAGTTCAATCCGGTTAAAAGCAGGTAGTCTCCCTTTAGACCTACCCGTTCATACAATACAGTTGATTTATTATACCCGTAGATAGCTAGTCCACAAGATTGTGACACCTAGTGATAACGTCCCCAGAACTGACTTACAGATTCAGTGTTTTGCCTTTATGTCATGCATTGCCGTCATGACTCCAATAGGACAATATAATACTCGTTCCTCTCCCCCGAAGGGCAAGCAGGAGCTAGAGAGACTAGCTCGGGCAGGGCTCGTCAGGCCCAGTAGATCTACTAAACATTCCTCGCTATCCGATACTAATGGTACGTACTAAAGGACTTCGTTGGCAATATACAAATCACTACGGTCCACAGATGGTATAATAATTCAGTACAGTTTTACAAGAAAAGTTACCGCATGTCTTCTCCCCCTGAGTTTCAAAAACAGTAAAAGAGAAGGGGCCTTAAACTCACCTTAGGGTGCAATTTAGTATTTCCAAATAACCAACTGAAGAGAGCAGTGAATCTCCTTAGACTTCACCTATGACACGCAAACAGTGTGAGTGTTGACTGTCTTGACCGACTGTCCCAACAACGCGCGGACAATAGACAAGTGGACTCGAATACACATTGGTGATCAAATTTAGGTTTTCCATATTTATCCTAACACGTATTTTACATATATCACGTTATATAATGACAAGTATTGAGGCGTCATAATTATTACGACATTATCCCATATATACGATGTGAGCTCGACGGGGCGATCTCATAAAGTCTTGTCATTCCCATCAAGACATGAGACTTAGGACTTGTACACACGTATAACTCATAATCAATTAGACTAATAGCATGCAAACACATAGCCAAGCAATTACATGATCATACACATGCATTCACATAGTTATTTATTTTTCGGTAAATATATGTATTTACTACATGTAAGCTAGTTCCAGGATAAACCACATCATCATCTCATGTTAAATCACACAGATCACCAATTAACACATTTCAAATCATGCCATAAGTTCCCAGTTACATGCACGCACATCATCTTGCCCTAATAAGCTATTTACATGCAAATTTCACGTAAATAATCTCTATAAATTATTCCACATGCATTTCAGCATCAAGTTTGCAACTTTATAATCCCTCATGCATCCAGTTACATGAATCATGCAACTTTATACAAGATCTAACACAAAACAAGCACCTTTATTCAACATCTATAATGCATGACTACCGAAACCGGCTTTTTATCATAGATCTCACGTAAAGTTCATGACTCTATTGCAAGACAACACTAGATCTACCATTATCAAGCATCCATAACAAGATTCACGCATAAAAATTGGATATTTACTTGCATGCAACATCAAAAACCCTAGATCTATGCATGGATCATCATCAACATCACAAGGATCACACTTTGCTTCAAAGATGTAAACTTTATCATTAACAACCTTAGATCTATGCACAAGAGCTTCATATCATCATCATATCACTCTAGCATCTGGAAATAAAGTTTAAATCTTGGAGCTTTCTAACAAGAAATCAAGCAAGAAACACATACCGGTGATCTAGAATGAAACAAGGATGAAACGGGACTTGAATCTTCAAAGGAAATCACAATAAAGGTTGGATCTTGATAGTAGGAGCACAAAAATGGCAGAAAATAGCGTTTTAGGTCGTTTAGAGCTGATGAAATGAGGTGGTGGTGGCTAATGGTGCTTGAATAGGAGAAAATTAGGGTTTTGCTGGAAATTGCCTTCCAAGCGTATCGCTTAGGGCCACTGGTTGCTCTAGGTGATATGCCTAGAGCCTCCGTCTGGCAGGCCCCTTTGACTTTTGTCGACCACAGTCTGTTTTGTCTGGTTTTTGCATTTTTGTTCCCCGGTTTTCTATGTTTTCTCCCATTTTTAGTTTACCATCATTTTTATCACATCAAATCCAATAATGTAATGCCCCAAACTGAATAATTTTTTAAATATTATATGTGGTAAAAGTATTATAAGCATTTGAATGTCTATTTGAATTATGTATTTTATTTTAGTTGGCTAATTTGAATGATTGTGTAACACCCCGATATTTCCGTCTAGGTAATTACGTGTCTTAATATGTTTACCTATGTGCTTTATTATAAATACGTGTTAGAAATGGTAAATAATGAATAAAACACGTGTTTGTATGATAAACGGGTTTAGAAATGATGAGACATGAATGATTACGTCTCGTATACGTGTTTAAATCATGAATACATGCTTATGTGAATAGCATAAACCATTGATAGGAAAACACGTATAGAAATGCATGTTAATAGTTAATGAAAAAGTAAAAGGGCCAAAAGTGTAATTTAAGCAAAGTTATAAGCCATACGGATATTATACGTGTCTATAATTCTCGTAAGTGTTTTAAGACTTAAAATATAGTAAGGATATGTTCTAACATGATTCGTGGCATAAAATGATGAATATTGCAAAGTTAGAGGGGTAAAAAGTGTAAACTATGTAAAGATATGTAAATAATATGTGTATATATGTATATATATATTAATATACATAACCCGAACCCTCGAGAATGTTAGAATAATGTTTAATAAGGTTTTAGAACCTAAAATGATAGCTACATCAAAAGATACAAAGGTAATAAGCCTAAAATAAAAGTTAAGGGACTAAAAGCGACAATAATTGAAAGTTATGAAACATATGTATACGTATATCATCAAGCGTGTCCCGAGCCTTAGAAACTTTTATAAATGTACCCTTAAGTGTTTTATAGCATAAAATAACAGTTCGTAGAAGTTCAGGGGCTTAAAATATAAATAAAAGACACGAGGACCATTTCTGTTATTCTGGCAAACTTGCCAGGCGGTACGCGACGCCTGGCTCGCGGTACGCGAGATATCTAGCGACCAGAATAGGCCACGAGTATGGTTTGTTCTTCACGTTTTGACCCAATTGACCTACCTATGTGTCGATTTTGATCCGTTAGTCACCTGTGTACGTGTCTAGACCCTAAGGCGCACCCAACCAGTATAAAAACCGGATCATAACATCATAAATCCTCACCAATTTCGCAAAATCATCACCCAAAAACCCTAATCTGGCCGAGATCTTCAAAGGAGCAATTCTCTCAAACGGTGAAAGCTTTGGATCCGAATTTCTGCAATCAAGCATCTTTTGGTATGATTAACAATAACTATCTCAGTTTTTGCAAATTCGATTTCTAAGTATGATTTCTAAAACCATG
>JBCNJP010015050.1:0-10239 GCA_039602395.1 Deinandra increscens subsp. villosa
CACATCGCTGAGTGTCCCATACAAGTATCTGGCGCATGTATTATTGGTTTGTTTGGGACACAGAATTTCAGGGCATGATGAAGTTCAGCAGATCATCCTGTCCTTGATGAATGCATTGGTGATGAATAGACCTTACAATGTGTCTAGGATGATTTTTCACTATATGAGAGACAATCTGACACAATGTCAGAAGAAGGCTGCAATATATCCCAAATTTCTTCAAATGGTGCTGAATGATTTATATCCAGATTTGACAAAGAATGCAGCACACCGAATGGAGTTAAAGCATATGAGGGAGGCAAGTGTTGGGGCTTTGGCGTCTTATCAAAAGAAGGCACCAGAGTTTTAGCCTAAACTGAAAAGATTGATTGGCCATCTAGCCAATGTCAATTATGTGGCACCAGTTTTGGGTGCACCTCGTCATGTTGATGGAAGCGATTCAGAGGAACTAGATTATAGTTAGATCGTAGAGCAAAATCAAATACCTCAGCAGGGAAGGGTAAAAAGGCCTAAGAGGCAGATACCAATTGTTCAGGAACAAGTCAATCAAGATCCACGACCGGATCCTGTTTCCCAACCGCCAGTATCTGAACCGGTGGTCTCAGCCTCATGCTACTGTGACTGAGACACCAGCGGTTAATACCCTAATTGATGAATCAGAATCTGATGATGATTTTATGGATACTGGGGCTGACTCTGAGGACTTGTCGGAACCAAATGATCCATTTGTCCGTGTTCTGATTAACTCTAAGTATGTGAAGCTGCTGAAGGGAAGTGATGAGCATATTGCTTACAGAGTCAGTCAGAAGAAAAGCATCGACCGTTATCAGAATCGAGTATACGATGTAGTGGCTTCTGAATCCGATGAAGATTACAATCCTGAAACCGAGGGGATTTCCGGTAAAGGTAAACAGCCAGTGGCTGGTTCATCTGTTACTCCATCCAAAGGGAGGAAGAAATCAGTAGTTGGGGGCAGAATGAAGAAGAGAAAGGGCGTAGGTGTGCAGCAGTTTGTCTTGCAACCTCGTACCAGTGTTTCTACATCTACTGAAGCTGCTTCAACAGTTCAGACTTCAGTGTCTGATACTCAAGCTGAATTTCTGCGAAATTTGATGAATGCTAGTCAATCGACAACTGCTGGCACAGCACCTTCAGCAAGTGCTGGTGTGCAGTCTGTTAGTCAGCCTATGGGATCTTCAACACCGATCTTCACAACTGCAACTGCATCTACTCAGTCTACACCAGATGTAACTTTTAATTTTGAAGAGGGTTCAGTGTCTTTTTCTCAAGCTAGCATCTTACAAAGTGCTCTTTCAGATCATCAAACTCAGATTGACGCCTTGAAGGCTAAGTCTGAAGCACAGGAAAAGACTATTACTGTGCTGAAGATGGATAAAGAAGATCTGCAGCATCAAGTGTTAACTCTTCAGAGTCGTGACAGAGCCAAGGATCAAGAAATTCTTCGATTACAAAGGGCTAGTCAAACTCAGTCAAAAATGCTTCTTGAGATGAATGAGCAATTAAAGTTCTTAATGGAGAAATTTAAAGCTCAGGGGGAGTTAGGAGACGGTTCGGGGTGTAATGAAGACCCAATGCGTTTCTTGAACGATGATCCTGACCAAGATGACCCTGAAGGGAATGTTGGTGGCGGTCCAGGCCCATCTGGAACTACGGGTTCGGGTGCTGGTGCATCATCATCCCAGGGGGAGAAGGATTCAAGAGAAGCAGTGCCAATCTCGGTGATTCCATCTAGTCAAGCGGCAAAAAGTCTGAATGAATTTGCTGAAATGCTACAGACGCTTGAAGAGGGGGAATTTGTTGGTGAGTTGACGGTGGAGGAGTTAAAGCGAGTGTTTGAATTAAATGAAGAAGAGCTTAGAAAGACAGCTGAGAAAGAACCTGAGAAATACAACGAACCAGAACCAGAGTCTGATGAAGACATTGATGGTATATTTGAAGAAGAAGTTGAAGTGGAGGATATTACAGAGGAGGAATATCCAGATCTGTACTCCAACTTTAATAACAACCAAGCTGGTGATGAGTTTGAAGTGTTTCCAAAAGAGAAAGATGCTGAAGCTGAAGAGGTTTTGAAAAAGAAAGAAGCTGAGAAACCTGAAGACCCGGTGGTTAAAGAGGCACAGGTTCAGAAACAGAATCAGACATTTAAAGAATTTATGAAAGCGTTTCATGCAAACTATGTCCCGCCTCCGAAACCAGTTAAACAAAGATCGTCTTTCAAGTTTAAGGGTCGGGTGTCAGGAGAAATTATTAGCTGGATGTATGCTTCAAGTTTGGGGTGCTATGGGATTAAACGTGAAAACGGGATCCAGTACTTCAAGCGAGCCAAGGATTTCAGTAGTCTACCGGTTTGGGATGTTCGTGAACTGACAAGGAAACCTTTTTGTTGTTATGGCAATGATGCGTTAGGTATGCATTTTAAGAAGATTCTCGAGAAAGAATGTCGAGAAGGATTTCAGTTTCTGGATCCGCAAAGACCAAAACGACGTCGATCTACAACAAGAGTTCATGCATTGACTGGTAAGAAGCTGATAATTCTGGTCTTTCCGAAGAAGCCTGATGTTATGAAAAAGATACCACTGATGAAGATGCAACAAGACTTTATCAAAGATCTGAGGTGGTGGTATTATAATGAGAAGACGGGTGAAGCAGTTATTGTTTTGAAGGAAGAGAATCGGGTTGTGAAGATATATGATCCTATGTGGCTGATCAACTTGTCGAAGGCTGATATTGATGAGTTGTATCACAATCCTATCCTGTATCATCCTGATTTTATGGATCAAGCGCTGAAGTTCCAGAGGGTGATAAGGGTTTGCTTTGCGTTCAACATTTTTGCTGGAAACAACCATGATTTGGTTTGGAAAGGTGATGAGGCTACTACAGATGCTCGAGGCTGATGAAGAACGGTCCAGCTGTTGCCAAGGGGGAGTTTGTTGATACACGAAATGGCAATGAGCTGGATCGAACGAAGACACAAAGTTTTGGTTTAGGTCTGTCGGCCGAACTCCGGCCGATACCTTGGCCGAACCTGGGGTTCGGACAAGCTATGGAGTTCGGACGTCCGTAGGTCTATATATATGTTTGTGTCTTTGTAATTTGCAAGCTTTTGAGAGAGTTTGAGCGAACTTGTCTGTGAGTTGTCTCTGTGTAATTCTCTGTAACTCTGATTCTTTATCAATAAGAGATTGAGTTTTATTTACGTTTTGTGTGTTGATTCTCACTTGATTACGTTTGCATTCGATCAATTCATCCAAACCGATCCGTATCCAGTTACTTTCACTATATATGCTGCAATTGGTTCAAATTGGTTCAAATCGGTTCAAAGTTGCTGAAATTGATACTTCAAAGTTGATTCAAAATTGGTGAAAAACCTTCACATTAGAGCTGGAAATTGTTCTATTATTGCAAGAAAAGCCTCCAGTATTGACTGCATAGTTCTTTTTTGGAAGTAGCAATCTTATATTGAGTGTCTAGATAGTTTCATTTTATTGACAATGTATATTTGTTATGATATCGTACAATCTTATTTTACCCGATCCGACCCGACCCCGAATAATTTATGGTCGATATTGATATAAAAAAATTCAGGAAAAAAATGACCCCCCACAGGAATAAAATCCTGGGTCCGCCACTGAGGGCATGTATATATGTTGATGTATACGTAGAACTGTTAACACCAACGTGTAACTTGTATTTGTTTAGGTCTTGTTGTGTCATATTCCAATTCGTTGTATACTTGATTGTACTTTGTACACCTATATATATGAGGGCTCTCACCCTAATTGGGTACGCATTTACTATTAGACTAGGTTCTATACATATATCGTAAATGTTTATATAGTTCAGGGGTAGTCATCGTAACTATTGTATCTATATATATTCGTTGTGAATAATGAGAATGGCAAGGAATTACATCCTAACATGGTATCATCCTAAACCCTACGATCCTCCCTCTCTCTCAATTTTTTCGACATCAAACCCTAGCCCCCCTCCCGTGCCGCCGGCTGTTCTTCTCAAGCAGCCGTAACCCTCCAATCTTCTTCCTTCTTTTCCACCATTCTGCGCCATGTCTACCATCCATCATGCCCTTACTGTCACCAACATCAAGAACTATATTCCCATTCCTCTTGAAACCAAAACCGGAATATACAACCAATGGATGCAATTATTCAAGATTCATTGTCAGGCATTCGATTGCTATGATCATCTTGAATCCTCCCAGCCTCTTGCTTCTAGTTCTAAAGACAAGGCGGTTGCTGTCGATGAAAGTGCATTGTCTTATTTTCTTGGGGTAATGAGAATGGCAAGGAATTACATCATAACATTTACTTTACATTCATGGTATCATAGTCCATCCATATCTCCCCCCCCCCCCCTTCCTCTTCACTTTCTCGATCCATCCACCTTCTGCTTTCCCCTCTGCCCCCATGGCCTCCAGCAACTTCGATCCCTTCTCCCTCAACACTGTTATTCATCTTTTGAACACAAAGCTCACTCTCACCAACTATCTCATATGGCGTAACCTTATGTTTCCCCTCCTCACGTGCCAGAACCTCTTACCCCATGTCGACGGGACTGTTTCTGCCCCGGCACAGACCACTTTGGTTGATGATAAGCCGGTCCCCAACCCCGAATATTCCTCCTGGTTTGCCGTTGATCAAAAGGCCATGCTTCTCCTCCTCACGTCTCTTTCCTAGGAGGCGGCTGCACAAACCCTTAATCTCACCACTGCTCGTGAAATCTGGGTTGCCATGGAGACTGCTTACAGCAACCCGTCCATCGTTCACATCCAGAACGTGAAGGATCAGCTCCGTGCCTGTGTCAAGGGGTCCTCTACTGTGCCTGTTCGAACGTATGTATCGAACATAATATTTGATCTAGTTATTTAAAGATTGTGGTCTGCAGGTTAGGAAGGATGTGCACGTCAATGCTCTAGTGCCACCATAGTCAATGTCGTACGATTGGGGCTACTAATTTTTTTTTTTGAAGGGCTAAATGGTTAATTGTGATGTCATCTTAAACAAACAATGGTTGACGTTAGGTATTCTATTTCTCATAATCATTAATCCGGGCTTGCATTTCTATAAATACTTAAGAGTTGAGAATGTAACAAATTGTCATAAACATTCTTAATAGATACATTTGAGAAACTAATCATATAAGACTACTCTGTTGTGTTAATTATTTTAGTTTTACTTCAATATTTTCCATATAGTATTACTAGTATTGAATACCCGTGCATCGCACGGCTAGAGTCTAAAAAAATATTAAATAATAATAATATTGTAACGATCATAAATTCATTTAATTATTAAAAAAATTACAAAGTGAATAATACAGATTTGTATACAACGTTTAATGTTTCGTTTGTGACTTTAGCATCTTCATCTAAAATGAGAATTTTCAGCCCAGCCCTACTCTTAATAAACACAATTTTACTTTACTTCATATTGGAGGGAAAACAGACCAAGATTGATTGTAAGAGTGACATGTGACACCATATATACTCACACATTAGAATGGTATGATTACATTCAGGATCGAAAATTTAATTGAACACACCACTACTTGCGTCATAAAAAATGTACAAACATTAAATAACTATAAGAGGAGTCTTTCCTTGGTTTTTCTTTCAGTGGACCTGAAACAACACTTACAAATGGTTAGAAACTACATATATGGTTATTTCTTTTTGAAATAAGCTTCAAACGACTTCTTTCACTCATGTAATAAGATAAGAAGTTTTATAGCAATCCCAAACCCTCAAAACAGCCTGATGATTCATGAGAACTATTTTAATAAATATCCTACCAATTTATTTCAACCTCTTTAATTTCCATTAAATTAACAATAATAATAATAATAATAGTAATGAATATGTTAGTTGGATCATTTGTATAAATTGAGGCACGAACTTGAAGCCATATGAAGGAATACCAAAATATGTGTATGTCTATGTCCCTAATGGTCGTTTATGTAGCATATGATGCTGTCAAGTTTATAAAAACAAAACAAAAAATCTAATTTTATTACAAATATTTAAGAATACACATTTCATTTTCAGAGTTAAAAACAAACCTTGCAGAACTTATAAGTTGAATAACACCAATTGCATTTTACATCATTTTCTGTGAAACAAATCAACACAAATACGAAGTCGAATTCAAGTGGCTTGTAACAAATAAAATTATAACTTTTGAAAGAAAATAGCTTTGGAGGTTGTATGTGCCAAAATACACTTTGGGCAACGATTTGTAAATATAACTTAATCACATTCAAATCTATCATATGTAAATCTAGTTAAGTGTGCTACCATAACTTAAAAGTTGATATGTCAAAATGGGTCGGTTGGGTACGAATCAAGCAAGTTTGGATGAAAACAGTAAGTCAAGCACCACACTGTCCGTTTATAATCTTTCATAGCTAACATACTAAATTATGGTTTTTATAACAACAATATAATAATTAGAAAATTGATCTAATTTTTTGAAAGGAGGAAGTAAAAGATAGTGACCAATTATAAATACACTTTGGACAATTTTTTACCTCTCCTACCATTTAGAACACTTCGGTTTTAGCCATGTTTTTTAAACAAAATTTACCAATCTGACCCGTTAAATAGAAGAGACTTACAAAAGATTTCCTCATGGCCCTTCTTGTATCCTCGCCAACGTCTTTGTATATATCACTTGCAAGTTCATAAAACATTTTTAAAACAGGACAATATATACATTAACATACCTGGAAAAACATTTTTAAAATATGACAATATATCACCTGCAAGTTCATAAAACAATGAATTTCTATGTCCTGAACCAAATGCAATCAAACAAAGTAAGTAATCAATTATATATGCAACATGTATGAACACGTAAACACTAAAGCAGGATTAAATCCTTAATGTTTATCAGCTACTTATCTCTAATTTCTGCAGTCAATAGTAAAATAAGAGTGAAACACATACATGATTATCAAATTCACCAATCAGACCAATTAAACTGGTAAAACAAAAGTGAAACTTTAAAACATGGTCATCTCTGATTTCTACAATCACTTTTTACCCATATCGACTGATTTTGAATCTAATATCGATTGATTTTGAATCACAAAAGTGAAACTTTAGAACAGATACATGATTATCAAATTCACCATGTTGCACACTATCCCACTATCGAGATTATATGATTGATTCAAGAAACAAAAAGTCACACATATCGATTGACCTGGAAGAGTCGAGAAGCGTTAAAAAAGTTTAGATTTTAGAATATTAGCAACCCCTGCAAGATCTAAATTTTGAATCTAATACAATTCTCACCTAAATATGCCAGCAAGACGCCACTCAATATCAACGGTAGAGAATTTTAGGGTTTGAATCTAACACAATTTCTCAACTAAATACAACCGCAAATCCAAACACCACTTCCGCACACCTACACCTACATACAGACATATATGAGCAACCAAAACATTGTTGCAAATAAAAACTAATAGTACCTGCAAATCTAATAACGATTCAATTAATATGTACCTGAAACAGAATCAAAGTAAGATAAGAAAGATTCAATCTAATATAAGAAAGAAAGAAAAATCAAAGTAAAGATTCGAGCAACAGAATCAAATGATCGGATTCGAGAACAGAAATCGAAACCATATGTACCTGCAAATCTCTAAACTCGATTCAAGCAACAGAAACCGAAACAAAAATAATGATTTCCTTCTATACATTGAGTTCGGATTCGAGAATCAAATGATCGGAACAAAAATGACGATTTCTTGGTGTGAAAACAGATTTCGAGCAACAAAATTCGCAAAACTGAAAATCGAAAACATACCTTGAGGCGATTGATGTTCTTGATGCAATATCTCCGGCGTGATGATGTTGATGCGATATCGCCGGCGTCGACGATCAGATAGCAAAAGGAGGAGGGGTTGTGAATGAATTGACGAATGACGATTGAGTGGTCTAGGGTTTAGAAAACTCTTTATGCGATCGGGTTAGAAGCAAAAAATGGGTAACCCAAATTCGAACACAGGATCCGCGAATTTTAGAGGGTTTTTTTAATGAATTTGTGTCCACATGTGGATACAAATTACAAAATAGTGGTGACCAATTGGAGGGCTGTGGTGATGGCACGTAGGATTAAAAACTTTTCTTTTATTAGAATAGATGATATCTAAATTGTTTTACGTTTTAAGTTACTCTAGAAGTATCATGTAAAACAAATACTATTATATCTGAACTGATTCTAATTTTTATATCTAAATTCTGTTTTTAATTAAAAAAAATAATTAAACCTTTATACGTTGTGGCTTGTAGGAAGTGGGTCTTGATGTATCTAACATTCTAACAATAAAAACACACATTCACATACCAACAAAACTAATTTAACATGGCTTTTTGCAGGCACCTGAAATATGGAGTTTGATTGCTAGGAGGGTAGTGTATATGTTAGTTGGTGATGAGATACGTAGCCCTACCATATCAGTTTTGGTTTCTTATAAATCTGCTTAATTACTCTCATTTCTTTTTTACTTTTTGTTAACGAATGAATGTTAAAGAAAAATCTAAAAGGCCACCAAAAGGCTTTCGTATCATCAATTTTTGTGGCATTTTTTTGCATGTCGTATATTCCGGCCTAAAAGGGTTTTTGATGATATTTTTTTGGCTTTTATTGATACTTTTTGTATGCAACCGGATGACATTTTTTATTAGTTAAATAAAATTTGGAGATAAACTTAAAAAATAAAAGATACAATAATTGTTTGGATTATAATAAGGAGGTGTGAAATGAAGAACCTAGAATTATAGGTGTGGAAAGGCAAAAGATGATACAAGCATTGGATTGATTTTAGATGGCGGTGGAAATTTGTACAATTATACCCTCCTCTCTATTAAAAACAAGAGTAAATTACATAGAAGGTCCTTTATGTTTTACCCAGATTTTAGATTGAGTCCTTTAAGTAAACTTGTTACACCCAACATCCTTTATGTTTTAAACATGTTTCATAAAAGGTCCTTTACTAATAACGGAGTTAAAAACCATCGTTAAATAAGGGGCAATTTAGTCATTATATAAAATCTTTTAATAAAAACATTAAATAAAAAAGTGTGTTTTTCTTACTAACCTTATCTTCTTCTAATAGGCATCTTGAATCTAACGACTTGTTCTATACTTCTATCAATTAAAAAAGATAAGGGAAGACTACTAAAAGCACAACTGTAAATTCAATTCCTTCATTGAAGACCATATAGATGAAATAAACATCGATTAAATATCAAGACTACATTAGAATCACTCCCAAAAGAAACTATCAGAGCTTGAATCACTTGTAGAATTCGAATCGTGATAGAGAGAGAAAGTGGCTGCGAAGAGTGAGAAAAGGGGGAACTAGCGATTCAGGCGACGCCAGCCGGTCTCCGACCATGGCCGGCGGCGGTGCAAACCGGTGGGTCGAACGAACCTTTAGCATGCTTCAGTTGACTCCGCGACGGCTAGGGCTTGTGGCGATTCACGACCCCAGTCGCATCTCCGGCGACTCAAGCCGCATTTCCGGCACAGTGGTGGTGCTACAAAGCTCCGACGACCCCATTCAACCCTCGCTTTTCCTCATTTGGTACAGATCGACGACGGGTTGAGTTATAAACCCGACTACAACCATGACTCCGGCCACCATCTATTCGTGATTGTGGCCAAACCCACCTCGCAGCCGCGATTTATAAGTAATAAATCAATTTTTTTTACACTTTTGCTTTTCGGTCTTTTGTTGTCTAATTTTTCCAGCTTGTTATGAGTTTCCTCACTTTCGATTCTCACATGCAAACGATTATGATTGTTTATAAACAATGCTAGATTTGTAGACGTGATTTTGGGGATAATGATAAGAAGGGGTTTTGAGTTTGGATGAAGTTTCACAGAGATTATGAGTTTGGATATGTTTTAGGGATAACTTTTTATTTTAATGTTTTTATTAAAAGTTTTTATAAAATGACTAAACTGTCCCTGATTTAACGATAATTTTTAACCCTGTTAGTGGTAAAGGACCTTCTATAAAAATGTTTAAAACATAAAGGATGTCGGTTGTAACAAGTTTACTTAAAGGACTCAATTTGAAATCTGGGTAATACATAAAGGACCTTCTATGTAATTATTTACTCTAAAAACAAATACATGGTTTTGTTGCAACCAATTAAAGGATATATTTTTTCTTTGTAGATAGAGT
>JBCNJP010015051.1:0-10236 GCA_039602395.1 Deinandra increscens subsp. villosa
ATGTGACAACTGTAACTTCCCAAGTTAACTCCGTTAAGTTTTTCCGTTAATTCCATTAGTTCCGTTATGGCAATCTCCGTTAGTCACATTACAAGTAATAACTAATACTTAACTAGACCGCATACGTCCACGACCTTTGGTTGATCACCGAACCCGCCCATATGTGTTATATGATTTTGTTACTTATTACTACTGTGTGAAGCCATGCAACATGCTTATTTAATTAATTGTGCAAATTATGTGATTTATCGAGAAATCGTGTTTATCTTACTTAGAATGTAAAATTGACCCCTTTCTTGGAGGCCAGCGAAACTACCTAGCGAAATTACAGTTTCGCCCGGTAGCTACTGCATGACCAGTTTCGCGTGGCTAGCGAAACTGCCAGCGAAACAGCCAGCGACACTGCCAGCGAAACTAGCACCAGATATATAGAAACCCCAAGCCAAACTTCTCATTTTTACTTGCACCTCTCAACACACACACACTTCTGCACTCTCTCCCTCTCGAGATTTCTGACCAGCAAGGAATCAGCACGAACCAAGGAGACCAGCCCCAAATCACCATCCATTTGAGCTTGGAGATCAACCGTGAGTCCCCAAGACCACTTCTTCTACATTCCTCTTTGTGCTTTACTTAATTAGATGACCAAATTTACATGCAATGGTGTATGCCTCTGTTAAAATGCTTAAGGATGCTAGACATAACATAAATTCTGTAACTTGCCATGTCAATATGAAGATCCATGCTAATTAGGTTCCTTTATGTGAAAAATGTGTTCTTGGTAAATTGATGACTAGAAACCATGTTTTAGGTGTTAAAATTGCTCACATGATGTTGGTAAACGTTTACGTATGCTAGATATCGAATTGCATGTGATATAGGAGCTGTTAGAAAGATTTTTAGTCAAATTTACGGGTTTATTTAGCGACTAGCGAAACTGTGCCTTCATCAGGCGAAATTAGGTAGCGAAACTATGTATATCTTCATCCAGCGACACTATGTAGCGAAACTGTAGTGTCGCCGGGTAAACCAACCAGACCTGTCCGAACGAAACTACCAAGCGAAATTCCCTGAACGAAAGTTCAAACCAGTTTCGGGCGAAACTAGGCTAGCGAAACTGTGCCAACAGTTTCGAGCGAAACTAGCCTAGCGAAACTGTGTCATCGGGTATTGCCTAGCGAAAGTGCTGCCCGTGCACCCAGCGAAACTGTCTAGCGAAACTGCTAGCGAAATTGTGACCAGAATCCAAACTTGTACAATTTACTTGAATGATATGCCATGACTTGCATGCTTTATACTATGATAACACTTGCTGGGACTTCTGATGTATATGAACCCTTGTGTATGATCAACCATCGGTGTCGTGTGTCGTTATGTCATGTCGTATTTTCCAACGTGCTAGTAGTTTTAAACACAACCTTACACCTAAGACCTTAATATGATTATTAGGTCCTCGTTAACAATCATAACCGGATTTATTGAAGAGTAAGCCGAGCAACCTAAGGTGAGTTCATTTATATTATTGTTATGTCCGTTCAGGGACGATAACGCGCAAGTGGTTACATCCGGTAAGGATGGTGACCCAAACGGTAAGGTTTTCTTACTGGGTAAATTTCCGACATAATATCATATGTGACACTGAATTGAACTTATTTATAAAAAGTCCTTACTTTCGGGCCGTTAATATACAATAGCGAGGTAATATTGAGTAGTACTACTGGGGATTGACACCCCCGCTCAGCGGTGCACAGGATGCACCCTCCCGACTGGCGGTCGGACTGAGACCAATGTTAGCCTACCCTCCGTGATCCTTCAAGACAGGGGAAGGCAAGGTTCATAGGAATTCCCTATGAAAAACATTGTCAGCTTCGGTTACGAATAATTCATGTGTACATAACTATAGGCTAGCTACCTACGATATGGAATTTTACTGGTCTTATGATATTGATTGTGTTTTACATGTCTTTATTCATAAACATTAGGTCTACTTGTGACGGGTAGACTGTTTTAGTGAACTCACCAGCCTTAGCTGACACTTGATTGATGTTTACTTTTTCAGGTCGTTAGGTGGATCCTTGGATGGCACGGGTGGCGGCAGTACTCTCTTTTGCAAACTTTTGGGAAATTCATATTTCCAAACTTTATGAACATGTCTTTTGTACATCAAACTTGTAATCACTAATATGCTTCCGCTGATCTTTTAAACTAACATATGTATCCGTAAAACAAACTTTCCTTCACTTTATTTAAGAGTCCCTTATCTTTATTTTATTTACTATTATGGCTTGGTTGTAACTGAAGTCTGGGATCCTGGTCTGGATCACACCCCACACGGTTATACTCCGTTAGTGGAAATTGGGGGTGTGACAGTTAAGAAATAGAGAACTGAAAAGAACTACTAAACACTCTCTCTAACAAGCTATTTATAGTCACTTAGTAACAGGCCAGCGTACCACCTGCGGACCATCTGGTCCGCCCGGACCATCTGGTCCGATGGTGCATATGGTACGGCCAGTGACTATATTACTCACCCAGATGCTCTAGATTAGATACAATACACGAGACACACGCTAGCATAGGAATATGCTTCTACAGATTTAGTTGAGGTTGATGATAGTCCGATGAATAGGCCAAGTGTGGGGAGCTTGAGGAGGTAACGTGTGAGGATTGTCACTCCCCAAATGACGATGGAAGATGTTGGGGTGCAATGATTGACTAGATGCTTACTACACTAATATAAACATTGCGGTATACTTAATTTAGCCCATTTCATAAATAACCAAAACATAAACATAATTCAGGGTTTACATGCCCAAAATGAAATAACATAGCATAACAAGAGTTCAATTATTTAATTAGGTCACTCTAGGCCCATGCAATCCTAAAGTGATGATATCCATAGTGTAATCAAACAGCAACACCTGCAACATGTCTAACATACTAGTCAACAACAGGAGTTGGTGAGTAAACATAGGTTTGTAGACATTGCATAGTTTTTAAAGATAAGCGATTCATGAGACTTGTGTTTCATTCAATCATGTATAACAGATCATAAGTGATGTGCACCAAACCTAGACAGTAAAGGAGCAATCACCCGGCGCCACATGCGAGGCAGGCCAGGTGGGTTGTCAGCCAATAGATCTATCATTGTTGCCATAACTCGATGGTTAATTATACACAAGCGATTAGCGATTAGCGAATATACAACATAGAATCCAACCAAGTTTCACACAATAGAATTCACACATAGTTAATATGAAATCGCATAATAGTTTGGATACATAGAGTTTAGAACTTGGTATAATAACACATGTTGCACCGCAAAATTTAAAAGAAAAAGGGGGCTATGAATACTCACATGATAAGTTGAGTCGAGGTGTGAAGAGACTAGCGATAGCGAGACAATAATCAAATCCGGAGATCACCTTTGATGATTGACCGAGATAGAGCCTAAATAAATAGATAAATAAGTAAAGTGACAATCATGACTAAAAACGACATGACACGACATAATCGACTCATGACCGGTTGGTGGTTTACTCAAGTGATATCGTACGGATTAATTTAAGTCCAATTCCTAGTACTAAGGACAAACTCATAGAATCCTAAATTAGTTAATATCATGGAAAGTCAAACAAAGTCAACAAAAGTCAATATCAATCAAACTGATTATCATGCATCCAAATAATTATTATTGCAACAAATCAAACCCTAGATCTATTATGACATCCTAGATCTAGCCATAATTTGTCATGAACTTTATAAACTTAACATTGATCTAGTCATATACAGCACAACATCTAATTTTGATGATGAAAAATATGGATCTAGCCCTAATTTAGCATGCATGATGTAGATCTAGCATAAAGCTCCTAACTTGATGATCTCAACACATAGTTTTAACCCTAGATGACATGCATATTGTAGATCTAAACACTTTATGTCATGAAAACACATCTTGATGATCATAACACATAGATCAAACCCTATATGACATGTATTTTGTAGATCTAAGCATTTCATGGCATAAAAAGCAAACTTGATGATCATAACATATAGATCATACCCTAGATGACATGAATTTTATAGATCGAAGCATTTCGTGGCATAACCCTAGATGACATGCACGTTGAAGATCTTACCATTTCCAAGCATAAAAATACAATCTTGATGTCAAATTCCATAGATCTAACCCTAGATAGCATATATGATGAAGATCTAACCATTTCTAAGCATAAAAATACAATCTTGATTTCAATATCATTGATCTATCCCTAAATGACATGCAATTGAAGATCTATGTATTTCAAGATATAAAAATACAATCTTGATTGTCAAAATCGTAGATCTACACGTATCAACAAGCAAATACACGTCTAGATCTCGGAAAGACGAACGTTTTGACTGGTATTGGGTTCCGTAACTCCAAAAGGTTTGCAAGTTACGTCAGTTTTAGTGAAGATATGTTTTCTGCCAGCGGACCAACAATTCCAGCGGACCAACCTCCGTACCAGACCAAACTAGCGGATCAAAATTTGTTCACCGGATCAAAATACTCTCAACGGACCAAATATGTTCCAGCGGACCAGATATCTTCGACGGATCAGAGTTTGATACTGCGGACCAAAACTGGTACGGCGGACCAGATTTTTCAGCGGATCACACTGGTACGCTGTAACTGCCGCGGATCAGACTGATGAAGATTACCGGGGCGGACCAGTTGCGGACCAATTGATCTTCGAGCGGACCAGACGCAGTTCGAACTCAATTCGACTGATTTTCGCGAATTCGACGTTTTCGATCGGAAATTTGGTTCAAATAGGTGCGAAAACACTCCAGAAACACTCAGAAATCATTTTTCATCACAGAAACACTCGGAATCGGAAGAATTTGATGAAAAATGATGACAAACCAAACTTTCTCTCTCTAGAATTAGAAAACTTACCAAATCACAGCAGTAGAGCAACCAAATGCTCTGATACCACTTGTAGAACCACTATACGATCTTACTACACATGATTTGGTAATCGAATAGCAACGAGAAGGTAAATAAAGCTTTGCTTTATTGATTCACTAAGAGGTTACAAGCTAGAGAGAGATTACACCTTCTGCTACACACAGTTAATGTGACAACTGTAACTTCCCAAGTTAACTCCGTTAAGTTTTTCCGTTAATTCCATTAGTTCCGTTAGGCAATCTCCGTTAGTCACATTACAAGTAATAACTAATACTTAACTAGACCGCATACTTTGGTTGATCACCGAACCCGCCCATATGTGTTATATGATTTGTTACTTATTACTACTGTGTGAAGCCATGCAACATGCTTATTTAATTAATTGTGCAAATTATGTGATTTATCGAGAAATCGTGTTTATCTTACTTAGAATGTAAAATTGACCCCTTTCTTGGAGGCCAGCGAAACTACCTAGCGAAATTACAGTTTCGCCCGGTAGCTACAGCATTACCAGTTTCGCGTGGCTAGCGAAACTGCCAGCGAAACAGCCAGCGACACTGCCAGCGAAACTAGCACCAGATATATAGAAACCCCAAGCCAAACTTCTCATTTTTACTTGCACCTCTCAACACACACACACTTCTGCACTCTCTCCCTCTCGAGATTTCTGACCAGCAAGGAATCAGCACGAACCAAGGAGACCAGCCCCAAATCACCATCCATTTGAGCTTGGAGATCAACCGTGAGTCCCCAAGACCACTTCTTCTACATTCCTCTTTGTGCTTTACTTAATTAGATGACCAAATTTACATGCAATGGTGTATGCCTCTGTTAAAATGCTTAAGGATGCTAGACATAACATAAATCCTGTAACTTGCCATGTCAATATGAAGATCCATGCTAATTAGGTTCCTTTATGTGAAAAATGTGTTCTTGGTAAATTGATGACTAGAAACCATGTTTTAGGTGTTAAAATTGCTCACATGATGTTGGTAAACGTTTACGTATGCTAGATATCGAATTGCATGTGATATAGGAGCTGTTAGAAAGATTTTTAGTCAAATTTACGGGTTTATTTAGCGACTAGCGAAACTGTGCCTTCATCAGGCGAAATTAGGTAGCGAAACTATGTATATCTTCATCCAGCGACACTATGTAGCGAAACTGTAGTGTCGCCGGGTAAACCAACCAGACCTGTCCGAACGAAACTACCAAGCGAAATTCCCTGAACGAAAGTTCAAACCAGTTTCGGGCGAAACTAGGCTAGCGAAACTGTGCCAACAGTTTCGAGCGAAACTAGCCTAGCGAAACTGTGTCATCGGGTATTGCCTAGCGAAAGTGCTGCCCGTGCACCCAGCGAAACTGTCTAGCGAAACTGCTAGCGAAATTGTGACCAGAATCCAAACTTGTACAATTTACTTGAATGATATGCCATGACTTGCATGCTTTATACTATGGTAACACTTGCTGGGACTTCTGATGTATATGAACCCTTGTGTATGATCAACCATCGGTGTCGTGTGTCGTTATGTCATGTCGTATTTTCCAACGTGCTAGTAGTTTTAAACACAACCTTACACCTAAGACCTTAATATGATTATTAGGTCCTCGTTAACAATCATAACCGGATTTATTGAAGAGTAAGCCGAGCAACCTAAGGTGAGTTCATTTATATTATTGTTATGTCCGTTCAGGGACGATAACGCGCAAGTGGTTACATCCGGTAAGGATGGTGACCCAAACGGTAAGGTTTTCTTACTGGGTAAATTTCCGACATAATATCATATGTGACACTGAATTGAACTTATTTATAAAAAGTCCTTACTTTCGGGCCGTTAATATACAATAGCGAGGTAATATTGAGTAGTACTACTGGGGATTGACACCCCCGCTCAGCGGTGCACAGGATGCACCCTCCCGACTGGCGGTCGGACTGAGACCAATGTTAGCCTACCCTCCGTGATCCTTCAAGACAGGGGAAGGCAAGGTTCATAGGAATTCCCTATGAAAAACATTGTCAGCTTCGGTTACGAATAATTCATGTGTACATAACTATAGGCTAGCTACCTACGATATGGAATTTTACTGGTCTTATGATATTGATTGTGTTTTACATGTCTTTATTCATAAACATTAGGTCTACTTGTGACGGGTAGACTGTTTTAGTGAACTCACCAGCCTTAGCTGACACTTGATTGATGTTTACTTTTTCAGGTCGTTAGGTGGATCCTTGGATGGCACGGGTGGCGGCAGTACTCTCTTTTGCAAACTTTTGGGAAATTCATATTTCCAAACTTTATGAACATGTCTTTTGTACATCAAACTTGTAATCACTAATATGCTTCCGCTGATCTTTTAAACTAACATATGTATCCGTAAAACAAACTTTCCTTCACTTTATTTAAGAGTCCCTTATCTTTATTTTATTTACTATTATGGCTTGGTTGTAACTGAAGTCTGGGATCCTGGTCTGGATCACACCCCACACGGTTATACTCCGTTAGTGGAAATTGGGGGTGTGACAGTTAAGAAATAGAGAACTGAAAAGAACTACTAAACACTCTCTCTAACAAGCTATTTATAGTCACTTAGTAACAGGCCAGCGTACCACCTGCGGACCATCTGGTCCGCCCGGACCATCTGGTCCGATGGTGCATATGGTACGGCCAGTGACTATATTACTCACCCAGATGCTCTAGATTAGATACAATACACGAGACACACGCTAGCATAGGAATATGCTTCTACAGATTTAGTTGAGGTTGATGATAGTCCGATGAATAGGCCAAGTGTGGGGAGCTTGAGGAGGTAACGTGTGAGGATTGTCACTCCCCAAATGACGATGGAAGATGTTGGGGTGCAATGATTGACTAGATGCTTACTACACTAATATAAACATTGCGGTATACTTAATTTAGCCCATTTCATAAATAACCAAAACATAAACATAATTCAAGGTTTACATGCCCAAAATGAAATAACATAGCATAACAAGAGTTCAATTATTTAATTAGGTCACTCTAGGCCCATGCAATCCTAAAGTGATGATATCCATAGTGTAATCAAACAGCAACACCTGCAACATGTCTAACATACTAGTCAACAACAGGAGTTGGTGAGTAAACATAGGTTTGTAGACATTGCATAGTTTTTAAAGATAAGCGATTCATGAGACTTGTGTTTCATTCAATCATGTATAACAGATCATAAGTGATGTGCACCAAACCTAGACAGTAAAGGAGCAATCACCCGGCGCCACATGCGAGGCAGGCCAGGTGGGTTGTCAGCCAATAGATCTATCATTGTTGCCATAACTCGATGGTTAATTATACACAAGCGATTAGCGATTAGCGAATATACAACATAGAATCCAACCAAGTTTCACACAATAGAATTCACACATAGTTAATATGAAATCGCATAATAGTTTGGATACATAGAGTTTAGAACTTGGTATAATAACACATGTTGCACCGCAAAATTTAAAAGAAAAAGGGGGCTATGAATACTCACATGATAAGTTGAGTCGAGGTGTGAAGAGACTAGCGATAGCGAGACAATAATCAAATCCGGAGATCACCTTTGATGATTGACCGAGATAGAGCCTAAATAAATAGATAAATAAGTAAAGTGACAATCATGACTAAAAACGACATGACACGACATAATCGACTCATGACCGGTTGGTGGTTTACTCAAGTGATATCGTACGGATTAATTTAAGTCCAATTCCTAGTACTAAGGACAAACTCATAGAATCCTAAATTAGTTAATATCATGGAAAGTCAAACAAAGTCAACAAAAGTCAATATCAATCAAACTGATTATCATGCATCCAAATAATTATTATTGCAACAAATCAAACCCTAGATCTATTATGACATCCTAGATCTAGCCATAATTTGTCATGAACTTTATAAACTTAACATTGATCTAGTCATATACAGCACAACATCTAATTTTGATGATGAAAAATATGGATCTAGCCCTAATTTAGCATGCATGATGTAGATCTAGCATAAAGCTCCTAACTTGATGATCTCAACACATAGTTTTAACCCTAGATGACATGCATATTGTAGATCTAAACACTTTATGTCATGAAAACACATCTTGATGATCATAACACATAGATCAAACCCTATATGACATGTATTTTGTAGATCTAAGCATTTCATGGCATAAAAAGCAAACTTGATGATCATAACATATAGATCATACCCTAGATGACATGAATTTTATAGATCGAAGCATTTCGTGGCATAACCCTAGATGACATGCACGTTGAAGATCTTACCATTTCCAAGCATAAAAATACAATCTTGATGTCAAATTCCATAGATCTAACCCTAGATAGCATATATGATGAAGATCTAACCATTTCTAAGCATAAAAATACAATCTTGATTTCAATATCATTGATCTATCCCTAAATGACATGCAATTGAAGATCTATGTATTTCAAGATATAAAAATACAATCTTGATAGTCAAAATCCTAGATCTACACATATCAACAAGCAAGTACACGTCTAGATCTCGGAAAGACGAACGTTTTGACTGGTATTGGGTTCCGTAACTCCAAAAGGTTTGCAAGTTACGTCAGTTTTAGTGAAGATATGTTTTCTGCCAGCGGACCAACAATTCCAGCGGACCAACCTCCGTACCAGACCAAACTAGCGGATCAAAATTTGTTCACCGGATCAAAATACTCTCAACGGACCAAATATGTTCCAGCGGACCAGATATCTTCGACGGATCAGAGTTTGATACGGCGGACCAAAACTGGTACGGCGGACCAGATTTTTCAGCGGATCACACTGGTACGCTGTAACTGCCGCGGATCAGACTGATGAAGATTACCGGGGCGGACCAGTTGCGGACCAATTGATCTTCGAGCGGACCAGACGCAGTTCGAACTCAATTCGACTGATTTTCGCGAATTCGACGTTTTCGATCGGAAATTTGGTTCAAATAGGTGCGAAAACACTCCAGAAACACTCAGAAATCATTTTTCATCACAGAAACACTCGGAATCGGAAGAATTTGATGAAAAATGATGACAAACCAAACTTTCTCTCTCTAGAATTAGAAAACTTACCAAATCACAGCAGTAGAGCAACCAAATGCTCTGATACCACTTGTAGAACCACTATACGATCTTACTACAGCATGATTTGGTAATCGAATAGCAACGAGAAGGTAAATAAAGCTTTGCTTTATTGATTCACTAAGAGGTTACAAGCTAGAGAGAGATTACACCTTCTGCTACACACAGTT
>JBCNJP010015052.1:0-10235 GCA_039602395.1 Deinandra increscens subsp. villosa
ATATATATATATATATGTTTTCGTATATATATGTATATAATATAATATATAATGTCCTTTAATCATTTATTTTAAATAATCAATTACCTATTTAACCCTATCTGGCATTTATTTGATGGACGTAATTGCCCTTATTAGATAGACTAGGGTTTCCTCTTGGGTGTATATATATAGAGCATCTATTAGAGAGAAGAGGCTAATCACCACACACATATTTCGACCTTTCTCTCTCTGCTCTCTCTCTTTACGAATTCGTGAACCCTCACGAACCATCCCATCATTAGCATACACCCTAAAGGGGAACCAAGGCTACTTACAGGATGGACAATCTGAACTGCTGCTGATCTCAATCCAGATGACAACAGGTAATCTTTACATACGTGTTATCTGTTTATATTCATCTAACGATTCAGGATTCGATCAACATGTGGTATCAGAGCATATGTTGCTCAATCGAATCATAAATCTGAATTCGTTAAAACCCTAATCTCGAAATCAGATTTGGTTTTCGAACCTAACCGAAAAGCTTCAAAACCCTAATTTGTTTTAATCACTAAAATTGATTTCAAAACAAATCCGAAAATCCTAACATTAATCGAATCAAATTTTCGGATTTGAAAACACATGATACAAACCCTAAACTGATTTCGACAGGTTTTATCTTTACGATCGAAATCCCTATTTCGATCGAAAAGCCTATTTTAATTAAAACTCTTATTTTTTGATCGAAACTGTGGCTTTGTCCCGTTTTCTCGATCGGAAAAATATAGCTTTTTGATCCGAAAATAGGCTTTTCTACCGGCTTTACTACCGGCTTTTCTACCGGCTTTACTACCGGCTTTCCTACTGGCTTTACTACCGGCTTTACTACCAGCTTTACTACCAGCTTTCCTACCGGCTTTTCTACCGGCTTTACTACCGGCTTTTCTACCGGCTTTTCTACCAGCTTTTCTACCGGCTTTTCTACCGGCCTTTCTATCAGTTTTTTCGATTGGTTTTTCGATCGAATCATGTGGCTTAGTCCCTGCTCTTCGATCGAAAAGCTTTACTTTCCGATCATATGGCTTCGCGATCGACCTCTCGATCGGACCATACCACTTTTCGATCCGATCGAAAAGTCCACTTTCGATCCGATCGAAAAGTCCACTTCTCGATCGAAAACCTACTTTTCGATCGACTTTTCGATGGACTTTTCGACCGGCTTTTCGATCGGTTTTTCGGCCGACTTTTTCGACCAGCTTTTTGATCGGATACCCCCTTTTCGATCGATTTCCCTTTTCGACCGGATAACTCGTTTTCGACCGGATATCCCTCAGGGGCTTACTATTAATTGTGTTTTGTATAAACCTTACAAACTTATGTTTTACAAAACCTAACACCAATTAAAATCAGATAACTAATTGACTTGTCTTATTCATAGTTAATAACAGACATCTAATAAGGTTTCAATTCTGGCCAAAGCTGATTTGTTACCTATATAATGTCATTTAACTTCATCTTACAAGTCAACTTATTAACATTGATTCACAATTAAAATTAGATTAATTTATCAAACTTGTCTTAATTAAGTTGATGACATCTTCAAAAGTGGTAATTCTGGCCAAAGCTGATTTACTACCTTAACTAATGTCATTTAATTTTACAATACAAGTTGAATTATTTAAATTAAACTAATTTGTTTGCTTAACTTGATAACATATTTAAAACCTCGATTCTGGCCAAAGCTGATTCGTTGTTTTGCGATGTTCATCAACTAAAATTAAGCATTCGCCTTATACATACATGTGTTTCCTTTCTGGCCAAAGCTGATGGGTCATACATGTATTCAGCGAAACTAATTTGTGCATAAAACTTAAGTGTATCATTTCTGGCCAAAGCTGATGTGTTACATTGTTTTTTTGCACATACCCTTATTTTGTTCATAATGCTTAGGTGATAGGCAAGTAACCAAAGCGAAAGCCGACTCATTTAAGTAGAACCTAACTAGTCTGTTATTTTGGTGATATAACAGACTATATCACATCTTCTTTTGTTTCATGATTGCACATTATTATCATGCATTATTATTATTATGCCTTAGTTTATGATAATACATTATTATTATTATTATGCATCATTATTATGCCTTAGCTTATCATTATGCATTATTAATTGTGCCTTAGTTTTAAGTACCCCATAGAATCACTCTTAGATCTTCTTTTCAATTTAACCATTAATCTCCATAACTAATCCACTCTAAATTTAAATATCACTAAATGTTTCCATAAAGTTTTCCTCTCATCATTATGATCTTGATTATCTCTTAAGACAAAAGACTCTTAATTACTCTCTCAAATAAAATGTTTTACAACCAAAACATTAAAAGCGAGTAAAGTCTACTCAATTTGTCTATCATGATAATCAAAAATCCCTTTAAACAATGCTACCAGGGGAGATGTTTCAGATTTCCTAATCTAAACATCGTGTAAGTAATAAATTTTGAAAGAACTTCTAAAATGCATGCAAACACTTAACATCTGATATGCTTAGTACAAAGTATAAATTAGGTTAATGATTTAGTGAACACATCATAAAAACATGACCCCTTAAAGGGCTTACACATGTTTCAAATTGAAGTTTTTCTAGTGCATCTCTTCGTGAATCCTTTCTTAGCACAATTACATGCTACTTAAAATTAGTCATGACACTTATAAGTACTAGAAGGAAAATGAGTGCTTGATAGCATTGTGCATAAATGATACATAATGCCTTAAATTAGAAAAGCGGATTTGTTCACCTCACAATCACTAACCCTTATATAATTAAAACAAGTTAAATAAGGAGGATAGTTCTAAATTCTTAAATAAGATACAAGAAAACTTCCAGTTCTAAATCCTTATAGGAACAACTGGCTAACGAAGAATAATCAACAATGATAATTGTGCCCATTAATTTTCAAACTAACATAGTGGATTAAAACTAGTCTTATAAAGATTTCTTACAATCCATACACTAGGAATAAACCAAACAAGCACTATTATGAGAGTAAGTAATAAAATTAATGTCAAAGTTGTACAAACCATGAAAATCTATCATTGTACTACACTTAATGATACCTTATTATGATCCAACATCGCTTGGAACTTAGTATCATTACTAAAGTAAGACATCGACGATTATAAGGTTTCACATGACTATGAAAATATCACTATTAACTTAACCTCTCAAAGTTGTTGGTTATACTTATCTAGTCGTCTTTACGTGGACTAAAATCTTTATAACTTATAACTAGATGATTTAAGTTCACAATCTTTGTTATCACATAAAGTGAGAATTTAACAAAGAAAATACATGTGTTAAAGGAATATACAAGGTTCCACTAAGAGTTTTAACTTACCAAAACTCAAACATATTAGTGGATCTTATCCGGGCATAAGTCATTTGTGACGCCCACTCCCAGACTTGGCTCTAGAAGGGGTCACGAATCGGATTTACTCATGAACACAAGGTATCAACAGAGATAACTAAGCAGCGGAAATTTTAAACTTTTATTTATTTGCCAAGTACTACAAAGTAAGAGATAATTTACATAAGGAAATACTAACTGTCACTACGTTTTATTGCTATAACTATGCCAGCTTGCCAACACCCTCCTTCCGTCCGATAGCTTGCCCGTCTAATCCCTTATCACCAGGGCCTTCTCATAACTAGTCGAAGCCTCACCCTGACCTGACATACATACATTTTTGGAAAAGGTCAGCTTACGCTGGTGAGTTCTATATTTTAAAAGCTTTACCTCAGTGTGAGGTTTAAAACCCTTGGACCTGCAAGATCCCTTTTTCACAGATATTTATCAAGTATAATATATATATCACAATTATACAACACGTAATATTCCTTAACAGGAAACACCCCTTATAAAACCATTTATCCCGCTATCCCTTCCTACAACCCTAACATTTATTACCAGTGTAAACCCTGCTAATGTATAAGCAGAGAAACCATCTTTGCCGACTGCCGAGTTTACCCCTCTAGGGTATTCCCTATAACGGTCAGTTGCCTCGCTTTCCCTTATTTGCTAACTGCCGAGTTTACCCTTCTAGGGCATTCCCTGTAACGGACAGTTGCCCCGTTTCCCCCTATTTGCTAACTGCCGAGTTTACCCTTCTAGAGTATTCCCTATAACGGTCAGTAGCCTTTTTCCTCCTTTCTATTTGTAGTGGTCTCTAATCCCATTGAGCAACACTACCTCCTAACTCCCTTGTACTACTACCCGCCCTTAGTTAAATACCCAAGTGACTTAAGATTATTAGTAAACAGTGATAAGGTCTTCATATACTGCAACAAGTGGACATCCCCCAATTTACCGTTGGTGTATGTATACAGGGCGTATCCTCCACACTTCTGATATACTGGGTAACTAATATTATTATGTATATATATAGGAAGTACCAGCGGCGTATCCACCACATAATAATAAAGCAAATGCATCACCTGTTCTCATATAATCATACATATTCACTATAACGTTTACTAATAATTCCTTTATCACTTGACTATTTAATTTCAAAGCAATATAGCACATATCATATGTACAAAAGATTTAACATCATTTTCATAACATATCATTATATATATATAATATATATATATATATTTATCTATATATATTATCCCAAAAGCCTTTTAACAGTTTATCTATTCAAGATATTTCACGTATATGCATTTCCATAACAGTCCACGTATATATATCAATTCAATAACAATTTAACAGTTCAATATATCCATTAACAATTAGCACCTTAGCAATCTGATATATATTTACTCGAAGGTAATTCAACAGTTTAACACTCCAATAGTTCAGATAGGTAACATTTCAGTCATAATTCATTTAAATGCATTTTATAACATTTGTATGTATATCAGCCCGAAAATATTTAAAACATTTAAAATATTTAAGAGTGGGCTCATAGAACTCACCTTATCTCTTTAACCGGTTACTTGGACAGAACTCCCGCTACGATTCCCGATTTAACCTAATTTGCGTATCGTATGGCGTTAACGCAAGGCTTTATACAATAAACACTTCTTATGTTTATTTTAATATCTTATTATCTTAATAATATTCAATTATTAAGTTTATCCCTTTTTAAAGGTCAAAATGACCAAAATGCCCTTTAGGCAGTTATCCTTTTCTTTTAACGATAATATGAAGACGCGCATTCCTATAAGTAAACGCTCACCCCGGGATCGCCCAGTGAGGTATGCCAGGTCCCAGTTGGAATTTATGCGACACCCCCGCTTTTGCCAGAAACCCCAGAGTACAGGCGCTTACCCTTCCGGTCCGCACGAACTTCTAAATATCCGATTAACTCGGTATCTTTAATACTTTATTATTTATCCAATTTAAACCCATATATGTTTATTATATATATAAACATGTTACCATACCAAAAATCAAGTCCCCATACCCTCCGGATTATTTTATATTAAATAATCATATTTACGAAACCCTAATTTCACTGAATTGCTCGTTTTATTATCAAAACTCATTTTTAATTCAAACCAACTTAGGGTATTATCCATTATAACATTTTATAATATCCTTTAAAAGCTCAAAGCTTAATTCAACATCGTTTAGTCAATTTGGGCAGAATAACGTTATGAAAACCCTAATTTTGACCCGTTTACAAAACCCTTACCAAACCTTTTCCAATTCTGAAATAAACTTAGGGCTTTCTTAAAACACATTATTTTAGGATTACCTACAAAAATTCAGACCCTAATTCCCACCCGATCACCCAATTTCATCAAAACAAGCTTAAGAACCCTAATTTTTGCATAGTTTTAGATCTCTAATCTAGACATGAAATTAACTGAAATTAACATGGGGCTATTGTAGAGCATACCTAAAAACGTAGGACTGCTGAAAATTAGCTTCTAACTCCAATCCAATTGCTCGAATTTTGCAGAAGAAGGATCTGGTTCGTTCTAGGGTTTTTAGGAGAAGAATATCGTGAATTGGTGCTCAAATCTGGATGTAATGCAGACTCTATTTATACCCATGAGGTTGCGCCTTGATGCCTAGACACGTACCATGGTGACTAATCGATTCGAAATCGACACGTGGATGGCTCAATTCGTGAGCTCCAAGTCGAAAACGTGGCCAATTTGTGAATCTGTCAATTTTTCTGCACAGGTACCCGGCTCGCGGTATCGCGCCAGTTCGCCAGGGAGGTGCTTCGCGATACGCGACCCATCTTTGGGGTATTGGCAGTTTTGGTCCCTGTGTTTTATTATTTACATTTTAGCCCCCTAACTTCTACCAAACTGTTATTTTATGTACCGAACTATTATAAAACATGTTTAATAAAGTTTCTAAGGCTCGGGACACTCTCGATGATATACGTATACATACGTATATATTTTTATATATATTTATATATATTTATCATTATTTACACCTTTGGCCCCTCCAACTTTATAATACTTATTATTTTATGTACCGAATCACTTTAGGATATTTTTATAATACATTATAAGCCTCGGGGTACTTATAAAAGTTATAGATACGTATAATATCCGTAAGTATTCGTAACTTTAAATAAATTACACTTTTAGCCCTTTAACTTTTATCTTATGCATAGTAAACCCTAATCTTTTGATGTAACTATCATTTTACGTCTTACAACCTTCCTAAACATGTTTTTAACATTCTCGAAGGTTCGGGTCACATATAACAATATATATATACACATATATATTTGTATATTTACATAAATTACACTTTCTACCCTTCTATTTTCTTGTTAACTATTAAGCATGCATTTTCACATGTATAACTATCTAAGTACGTATTCCTACATATATATTCATCAAATGAATATTTCACATGCATCCATGCTATTCAACATACTTTTACACATGTATTTAATATCACATAATCACGTAAAGGCATTTTCTCCCGGTTATCATTTATTTCTATCGTATTAACTTTTAAGCACGTATTTCATTCAAATAACATGCATATAAATTATCTTTGATATAAAACACATATTATTTCATTTCCTTTCCTCATGTTATCAATTAAACACATAAATCATGTGTATTAATCACATATTTCTCAAAATTTGGGATGTTACATCATTTATCACTCACATAACTGATTATTTATTCTTGTACTTAATTAAGGAAGAAACATCTTTCTCACCTAAAACTTTAAGGATAAAGTTGAAAATCAACTTAACCATAAAATGAAAGTTGTGAGATTAGATTTAATAGATTAAATACTAAGATTGACATACAAATAATGGTAACACTCTCAAATCCATTAGGATCATAGTAGTGTGAACCAGTAGATCATGTATGGTACTTCTAAAGATACATCATTAAGTTATGCATCTAAGTATCCTTATAAACATGATAATAAATATGTCATCTAAGTTATACATCTATTTCTATATACCAAGGCTCTAAAAACAACAACTCATATGCTAAACAAGGTTACCTAATATGTCCCTAAAATTCCTTCTGAAATCCGGACATGAAGGAAACCAAGTATAAACCATATGATTAGTTATTAGCCGCAATTAAACCTTAAAAATCCTCAACACTAAGCATGTTGCATGCCAAGTTCCTAAGAAATTCTAAGATTAGTGGGAGCAATCAAAGTCCTTATCAATGACTTCTCTTCTAAGGTCAGTGGGAGTAGTGAAAAGTCCTTATGCATGACTTGCCTGAAAGTACAAGAGGCGGGGGGAGAGACAAAGTTAAATCTAACTCTGAATTTAACTCCGATTACACCTCTTGTACACCACGCTACTATAACACTGATCCACTTCCACACACTTAGAAATAATGTTACTCCTAATATACCTGACTTAAATGCTCAAGAGGAAATCTATGAAACTATTAATGTTTTGCTTCAACTCGTTAGATCCAGCTTAGTAGGTCATCAAGGTATGAAGTTTCCTATTAACTTTGATGATTATGAACCTACCTTAATAAAGCTTACATGGATATTGGAAAGATTACTAATCGTATCTCTGATTTAAGAGTCATTATTAGAATCAATCAAATCATCTGATGGAATAAAGCTATTATTAATGAGCTTAACTCCCTAAATCAGAATAACGTTAGAAGTTTAGTTTTCCATAGCTAAACTGAAATCCGAAAGGAGAAATTAAACGTTATAAATTGTTGGTTTCTAAAGGCGATTAACAAGTTAAGAATTCCTTTTCTAAAGGGTTCTTTGAGAGATAATCATTGTCCTTATTACTCACTCATAATTACGAGTGACATTTAACGGCCTTATAAGATATCTTTCCTTAATACTCACTTAACATGAAGACATGTTCATAAACTAAACTTAAGGTTTCAAGCCTGAAAGTTAAAGAACACTTAGTCTTTAAGATGAGTAAATTATAAAAGGGTTAATATAAGCAAATTTACAAGTGATATTTAAAGTTTGATGAAGCTATAAATGTAATCAATTCTTCATCAAGAATAAGTGGACTAAATTGGGCCTACCTTAAGATGAGTGGGAGCAACTAATACAATACTTGCCCTTATATATACATTATTTTAGGCAAGTAATATGTTAGTTTTGTTGCATGAGTCAAAGCGACTTATTCTCGCATAATTTTGACATTAAAGTCTTGAAGATGCTTCTTATACAATAAGCATCAAAATACATCAAGATCAAACTAATAAGACATTAATTAAGTCTTATTAGATTTAACCATGTGTTGAACACATTACAACATGCAACGTTGCTCTTTATCTGTAACTCTAGTAACTAAAGGAGATTACTAATAAAGGTTCTAAATCTTATGTTCAAGTCTATACTCGTTTTAAGATATTGCCTTCATTGCTGAAATACTAGAAATGATGAAAATCATTTCCTAAGTTTAGTGCATCATAAAGCATTTAAGATGGCATTTCAATATCTATAAGAAACGAAAGACTATAAATTTGAACTATAGAAGAAGTGAGAAAACTTAAAATAGTTGACTATCTCTAAATTTTGACTTTATTGTATTCAAAAGATATTAAATGTCAACTTAGGGGTATATCCTTATGTCTGCGGACAGATTTATCTCATGGATCATGGAGGAGTCATAAGAACCTGATAACAACAACCTAAGTTATTATGACATGATTTGTCACTAGATGTTGTTGGTAAATTTATCAGTAGACTCATAATTCCTAAACTCCAATATAACATATTGAAGACTTACTGTGATAAAGTCAGCTACCCTAATCTCTTAAAACAGTAACAGTTTTGAGTGGAGCTGCGTTAAATTTTCGATACAAGATTATTGTTCATTTAAAGAACAAATAGAGGAATCTAAGTCCTTGTATTGAAAACATTCATGATATGCTTAAAGGATCCTATAACTTAAGGTCTATCCTCATAAGTCTTTTCTAAGAGCTCATAATGAAGACGAGGTTTACTAATGACCAAGCATATCACAATATGAATGACTAATTATTAATTATTCCTCATCCGTTTGATTTTGTCTCTAAATATGTTATGCATGCATTATTGACATATAGACAGTTTATTATAAATCAACGTTAAGGGCTTACTTTTGTAATTGATTCTGAATTTATGTTGAATTTTAAATTTGGGGTTGTAGTATGATTAATGGGGGTCTTGAGTTGGATAATCAACTCTATGACTGTATTTTTCTGCTGCAATTTTGGTTTAAAATTGAAATGAGTATTAAATTCTGATCAGACTTAGCTAATAACTCATTATAAATGATCATTCGGCCAAGTGGGAGAATGTTAGACATTAATATATATTACTTAATATATATATATATATATATATATGTTCGTATATATATGTATATAATATAATATATTATGTCCTTTAATCATTTATCTTAAATAATCAATTACCTATTTAACCCTATCTGGCATTTATTTGATGGACGTAATTGCCCTTATTAGATAGACTAGGGTTTCCCCTTGGGTGTATATATATAGAGCCTTATTAGAGAGATTAGAGGCTAATCACCACACACATATTTCGACCTCTCTCTCTGCTCTCTCTCTCTCTCTCTAGAATCGTGAATCCCTTCACGATTATCACCATCATTAGCATACACCCTAAAGGGGAACCAAGGCTACTCACAGGATGGACAACCTGACTGCTGCTGATCTCAACCAGATGACAACAGGTAATCTTTACATACGTGTTATCTGTTTATTTATCTAACGATTCAGGATTCGATCAACAGTTGTTT
>JBCNJP010015053.1:0-10235 GCA_039602395.1 Deinandra increscens subsp. villosa
TTTCAGACATGGGCGTATAGTGATTATTCTGGTGAAGCGAAGATTCTCTGCAAGTCCCAGACCATTAATGTCATGGAAGTTCATGATCTGATGCGGTTTCACAAGAAAGACATCCTGGTCTTAGCTAAACATCAGATTGAGTGTAACCCTGACACTGAGGAGTATGCAAAGTGTTACACTCAGGCAGTAGCTGAGATTGTGGCCAAGGAGCTCTGGTACGATCCAGCAACTGTGAATTTGTCCAAGAAGTTCAGAATATGAAGACTGTCTAATGCTAAAGCCTAGGGGAAGATTGTAGAGACCTGAAATTTAAGGCTTTTGCATTAGATTGATTTGGGCTTGTTTAGTTGTTTTGGGCTAGTCTTAATATGTAAATGGGCTAATATGTGTAGGGGTTTAGGTCCGATTTTGGCAACATGGGCCTAGGGGTTTACGAAACCCTTTAACTATATATAGGGTTTTATTATGTTTTGTAAAGGTTGCTTGTGTTTTTGTAAAAGACTAGTGGTGATATCGAAATTCTCACAGAGAATTTTGATCAAGGTGTAATCAGTAATCAATCTAAAGTGGTTTCTTCTAATCGGTTTGTCTTTAATTGCTTTATTACATTTTTCGATTATTGTTTAGTGTATTTGTTCTTGAATCGCCTAGTTAAACCGGATTTCGCACGGTTTCACTAGTTTAGATATCGCGTGAGGGTTTATTTGATCCTTACATATATATATATATATATATATATATATATATATATATATATATATATATATATATAGGGTTAGGTTCAAATGAGAACCAATTGGTTTTGAAAACTTTTAATAACCATTCTGGACCACTAATTTTCAGGGGGGGGGGGTGGGACCACTCAAATTCATGAGGGGGATTTCCATATATATAATTTGTGGCTCAAAATGGTTCTCAAAAGTTCTCAGAACCATTTGGTTCTCAAATGATCCTCTCCGTATATATATATATATATATATATATATATATAGGGTTAGGTTCAAATGAGAACTTTTTGTTTTGAGAACTTTTGAGAACTAGATCTCCACCACTAATTTCAGTTGGGGACCACTACAATTCATGGGAGGGGGTATATGTAAATATAACTAGTGGCTTAAAATGGTTCTCAAAAGTTCTCTCAACCAATTGGTTCTCAAATTATATATATATTATCCCAAAAGCCTTTCTAACAGTTTATCAATTCCATATATTTCACGTTTATGCATTTTAATGCATTTCTATAACATTTCATGTATATATATACATTCATATAACAGTTAACACATTAACAGTTAATATATATTCACTTAAAGGCTATATAAATAGGCATCATTTCAGTTATAAATCATTTGAATGTATTTTATAATATTTGTAAGTATATCAGCCTGAAAACATTTAAAACATTCAAGAGTGGGCTCATAGAACTCACCTTATCTCTTTAACTTGTTTACTCAGACGGAAAAGGTCAAAATGACCAAAATGCCCTTTAGGCAGTTATCCTTTTCTTTTAACGATAATATGAAGACGTGCATTCCTATAAGTAAACGCTCAACCCGGGATCGCCTAGTGAGGTATGCCAAGTCCCAGTTGGAACTTATTCGACATCCCCGCTTTGCCAGAAACCCCAGAGTATAGGCGCATACCCTTCCGGTCCGCACAAACTTCTAAATATCCGATTAACTCGGTATCTTTAATACTTTATTATTTATCTATTATAAACCCATATATGTTTATTATATATATAAACATGATACCATACCAAAATCAAGTTTTCATACCCTCCGGATTATTTTATATTAAATAATCTTATTTAGAAACCCTAATTTCTCGTTTTTCTCATCTCTTTATCAAAACTCATTTTTATTCAAAACCGACTTAGGTTATTATCCATTATAACATTTTATAATATCATTTAAAATAGCAAAGCTTAATTCAAAACCGTTTACTCGATTTGGCAGAGTAATATTATGAAAACCCTAATTTTGACCCGTTAGCAAAACCTTTACCAAACCTTTTCCAATTGTGAAATAAACTTAGGGCTTTCTAAAAATACATAATTTTAGGATTACCTACAAAAATTCAGACCCTAATTCCCACCCGATCACCCAATTTCATCAAAACAAGCTCAAGAACCCTAATTTTTATGCATTTTTAGAAATCATACTTAGAGGCAATATTATCAAAAACTGAAAGAGATTATTTTAGACCATACCTAGAGTAGCTCAACTGCAGAATTCAGCCTTTAACTCCTCACCGTTTGAGAGAATTCGATTGATGAAGCTTCTGGTTCGTTTTAGGGTTTTAGAAGGAAATTTGGTGAAATCGTGAGGATTGAAGGACGATCTGAGGTTGATTTTATACCCAAAGTGTGCGCCTAAGACCCCTACACGTGCCCTAGTGACAATCGACCCAAATCGACACGTAGATGGTCGAATCGTGAGCTGCAAGTCCAACTATCGTGGCTGTTTTTGAACCTGATCTCAAACCTGTCCGTAACACCTCGCGTATCGCGCCGAAGTGGGCTTAGGGCTACGCGATACGCGAGCCACCTACTTACGGCCAGTTTGTGATTTTTACAATTTCAGCCCCTAAACTTTTATTAATTGCACTTTTCACCCCTATACTTTTATTCCTTTATTATTTTATGCACCAAAATATTATGGGGCATATTTCTCACATTTTCTAAGGTTCGGGATACGTTCGATCATATATATACATACGTATATATTTTTATATATATTTATATATATTTTTCATTATTTACACCCTTGGCCCCTCTAACTTTACAACACTTATTATTTTATGTTCCGAACCTTATTAGGACATTTTTCTAATACTTTATAAGCCTCGGGATATTTATAAAAGTTATACAGACGTATAATATCCGTAAGTATTTATAAATTACACTTTTAGCCCTTATACTTTTCTGTTTACTATTTAACATGCATTTCTACACATTTAACTATTCTAACATGTATTTCCACATATATATTCATTAAATAAATATTTCACATGCATCCATGCTATTCAAACATATTTTTACACATGTATTAAATATAAGGTAATCACGTAAAGGCATTTTATCCCGGTCATCAATCATTCCTATCATATAAACGTTTAGCTACGTTTTTCATGCCAATATCATATATATCAATTATCTTTGATATAAAACACATATTATTTCATTTCCTTATCTCATTTTATCAATTAACGCGTGTATTATTCATGCAATATTATCGTTTATCGATTTATTACCCGGTAATGGGTAAACATGCATTTCCTACCTGTTTCATCATGTTTAGCTACCTAACATATATATCACATGTATTATTCATAGTAGCTACGTATTCTATCAAATTTTTGGGATGTTACAAAATAAAAAGCCTGAAAAACTTTGGAAAGGTACTATGTATGGCAAGAATGGGATTGGTTACAACTCTGTTAAACCACCAGGTGATTATTTACCTGTAAATGAGCCAATTCCTGCCCTACAAACTGATAACACAGTCATCTTAGTTGTTGATAACACTGCTTCTGAAACGGTTGTTGAAGAAAAATGTGAAACTATTAAAACTGAAATCATTGCTGCAAGCACCTCTGTAGTAATTGATCAATCAAAGATTTTGAAACCAAGGCTTGAAGTGCCTCCGCCAACTTTTTATGAACCAAAACATTCGAAGGTTGGAGGCAAACATGTTGAAAATGTTAAAACTGGCAAAGGTCAAATTGTTGGTAGAACTGTTTTCAGTCAAGAAACTAATGAAAAATCCCCTAGATACACTTAGTCATATTATTCTCCTAGAATCCCAGAGTTTATAGTTTGTGGTAAAATGGGTCATTTAGTTGCTGACTATTTTTTAACCCTCTGAACTGAAACCAAGCTGTAAAGCCTAAAACTGTGAAAAGTCAAAATTTGGTTAAGCTAACAGGAAAATTTTCAACGGTCAAGAATCATACAGTTAAACATTTTGAGTTAAATTCAAATCAGGTTTTAATTGGTAATGAAAGAAATGGAAGTTTCTCTGTTTTCAAACAAAACAAATTTCCGACTGAAGTTCAAGAGGAACATCCCTCTGCTCGAACTCAAGTTCAACCAGAAAACAAGAAAAACTTCAGGTCTGTCACTGTTCTAAAACAAATAAAATCTGTGAAGTTTAGTGAAAATTAATTATGAGGTGTTTAAAAGTCAAGGAAGGATAAACCCTTCAAGAGGAAAAGTCAATCCTCAAAACTTTTTTCAAACTGAAAGAAATTTTGGTCAAAATGAGTTTGTAGCTAGTTCAAGCGGAAGTTCCGCTGTTCCGCTTCAAAGTGCGAAATTTGTCAAAAACAACTTTGCATCACACAAGTATGATGCATCACCAAAAAGAACTAGAGTCCAAAGTCATAACCAATTTCCAACCAATGATTTTGTGAAAACTGAGTTAAACAAACAGAGGAAGTTTAGAGAATTCAAAGAGAGAAAAGCACTGGAAAGAAAATCAAAAATATGAAGTGAAATATTTCATCAACAAGGTTCTTATCAAAATTTAGACCTTGAGAATGATGACTTGCTCACTGAGCAACCTATTTTAAATACTTTATTACTGAAAGAGTACAAGTATAATGATGCATTAGGAAGATCCAAGACCACAAAGGCTTGGGTCCCTTAACAAAACTAATAAGTTTGTGTTGATACCTGATATGTGCGTCGTGTGAAGTATCAAGCAAGATCAAGATCAAGTCAAACTAGGTCTGGCCGATCTAGGTCCGAACCTGAAGTTCGGACTGGCCGAACCTGAGGTTCGGCCGAAGCTCGGCCAGCTGGGTATAAATATATGTTTGGTCTTTGTTGTTGAGGAGTTCTGAGCGTGTGAGATTTCCTAAGTGTGTGTATTCAAGGTGTTTCTCTGTGTTGTGTTTCTGAGTGTTTCACTGATTGTAATTGTTCATTTTGATCAATAAAACAATCGGTTAATTACGTTTCAATGTCCGATTAGCTAGATCGAGTAGACGATCCGATGCTCACGCATTTTCAAGTGGTATCAGAGCTTTCTGGTTCACTCTACTGATCTGTGGTTGCTATTTCTGGATTTTTGAAGCGTTTTTGAAATTTCTCGAGTTTGTTTTTGTGATTTTCATCATTTCTATCGAGTGTTTGGTGTCAAACTTGCTTGCAAACCATTTTCTATCTGTTTTTCAAACTCACGGTAACAAGTTTCGTCAAAATCAGTCCATTTTCGCGTGTTTTCGGAAAATGTGTTCGAAGTTCGGAGTTCTCTATTCAGGCTCGGAGTAACTGCTCCGAACTTGAAGTTCGGTCCTCGTTCGGTGTGTCTTCGGTGGGAGTTCGGACTTGTATCGGTGAGCTTTAGGTCTAAGTTCGGAGTTTTTCTTGGTTCGGAGGCAGATCGGAGTTATTTTGAGGTTCGGACTTTTGTTCTTGTTTCGGAGTTTGTTCGGACAGAGTTCGGACTATAGTTTTAGGTTCGGACAGAGTTCGGAGGTCTGTTTTAAGTTCGGAGAAGGTTCGAACATCAGATTAGGTTCGGAGCAAGTTCGGAGGACAGATTTCTGAAAAACTTTCAAACATGTCGGAATTTCAAGCTTTTGCCGCAATGCAAAGCGCGATGCAAACTATGCTAAACTTTGATAACGAAATTGGAACAAGTCAGAAAGTTCCCAAATTATTGAAGCTTGAAGATTATCAAAATTGGAAGAAACGATTTTCGGCTTACATAAGCACGAATGATATTGATTTATGGATTCCAATTCGAAAGTTGTATGAACGACCAATGGAAGATGGAGATCTTAAAGAAATTCAAGACTTCGATGGTGATGAAAGAAAAAGTTATGAGCTTGAAAAGAAAGTTTATGGTTATCTTACTATGGCTTTACCTACTGAATTGCTTCATCAATTTAGCACTTGCAAGAAATCTAAGCAATTGTGGGATGCCTTATCCGCAAGATGTGAAGGAAATGCTGATTATAAGAAGAGTCGAAAGAAAGTCTTGAACAAAGAATTTGATAACTTTCAAAATTATGACAATGAAAACATTACTGCTCTAGTTTCAAGGTTTTCACATTTGATTAGTGAATTGAAGGTTGTTGGAATTGAAAAATCTGATGCGGATTTAAAGGAAAAGATCATGGAAGCATTACCTGAAAAGTGGGAAAATTATGTTTTGTTACTCACTCATGACAAGGATTATTCTGCAATGACATTTCACGAGCTTACTGGAAAACTTCATGCTCGAGAAATGGAAATGTTAAACTCAAAGAAGTCAACCGCTACTTTGCAAAATCCTGAATTGTATCATGGTGAAAATAGTGCAAGCATGAGTGCAAAGTCTAAGCCAAATCAGAATACAGCACCAAGTGTTGCTTTTATAGCTGGAGCTTCAGGAAATTCTGATAATAATTCTTCAAGAGGTTGCAATTTTACAATTTCAAATTTTTCAAGTCAAAATGCTTTTTCAGCGGAATCAACAGATGATTGTGCCAAAATGATTTCTACATTTGTCAGGACCGATTTCACATCGAGAATCTCGATCTTGAGCAAGAACGAAGGTGAGATGAGAGGAGACGGGATGATGAGAATCAAAGATAATACATGACAAGAAATAATAAAATCAAACGATTCATTGATTATTGTTGAATGATTACAACGAACCGAATGATTACAAACTCGTCATAGGAAATCCATGGTCACATTGGGTTGAGCTCAAACCCAATGTGTGACTCTCTCTCTCTAGAAATGATAGCTCACATCTCTCTAGAACATCCTTATTCATCTTATTCATCTTATTCATCATCTTTCTAATGGAGCATACTCCCTTCCTATATATAGAGAGCCCATGTGCTCACTAGCCCACTAACTAGCTAACACACATACAAATGAGCAAATACAAATAAACAAATGACATAATTATTATTAATTAAATCAAAGATGATTTAATTAATATGAAGCTTGACTCGCTCGAACCGATCTTCCGTTGACTTTTACGTTGACCGTTGACCCGAACGGTTGACTTTTCAAGAAAACGTCTTCGGTCCAAACTTGCAAGCCTCGAGCATCACAACCCGCGTCTCTGAATCAAATCACAATGGATTCTTCAACCGAATTATTCGAGAATAGATTTGATGGCGTCAGTCATACTTATTAAAAGTTCCAACAATTCCCCCTTGACTGACGCTTTCAAATCTGTCATACTGGTGAAGAACCGCTCTGTCGTGCATCTTCGAAGAATAACTGATAAACCGGAATCTTTCTGTTGTAAAGGTTCCCCCTTTGAATAAGCTTCTTCTGTTCTTGTTGCTCCAGTTGAGATCCAAGTGCTGCAGTTCACTCGGTTCACACGGTCGGGTACAATACTAAGAATGCTGAACATTGGAGAAAAAATCGCAACAAATCGAATCAGATAAACCAATCAATCACTGAAAATGCTCCAACTTCAGATAATCGACCCGATAATCCAAATCCATAGAAGTTCCCCCTTTTCTCTAGATCCCTCTGAAAACATCCGATGCGGAAGCGGAAAATCAGATGCAGAGAGTGGAACCGTTCCGCTCAGTTCCGAAGAGAAAACGGTACTGAAATCCTGAAATCGGACAATCTTGCGAAAAACCGGAAGCCGGGTGCTAACAGTTGTGAATGATCCATAAATACTGAACTTGTTCCGCGTGACTGGGTTGGATGCGAAAATAATGTCAAATCGGTGAAAAACTGAGATCCCGAGCGTAAACGCGAAATTTATTCATAACCGGAGTCTTCGTAATTTTGGGCGAAGAAAATCGAGCTCGGAAAAATATTCCGTGAAGAATTCTGAGTCAAACGGTGCAATTTGGAATGAATCTGAGAAGACCGTAAATTTTATTCAAGTAACGGCCTTCCGTTAGAGATTTAACGGAATATTCCAATATTTAACTGAGATTCCAGTTAATTCGGTTAGATGACATCAGCGCTGCATCAGCTAAACAACTTGTAGTGAGACATAACGAAAAAGTCACAAACTTAACCGAGAAGCGAAACCAGTCCGTCAGTGGTCGTTAGCTAACGTGGCCTTGACGTCAACAAAAACTAGAAACCCGGTCGAATAAACGGAATAAATCCATGACCACTAAAATATTTTCAAAATTTCGTTTCGGCGTTATCTCGTTATTCTCGTAAAAAAATTGATGAGAAAAACCCCGCATTTAACGAAATAATACTGAAAATTAATTAATGGTGAAAAAATCTCATAGAGAAAGCACAATCCTTGTGCATGAAAACTGTCCAATCAGAATTGGGCTTCTCAAACCCATCTAACGGCTAAAGATTATTTAATCTGATCCAAGGGTGGCATTTAGACTGATCCGTGTGAGATGGAGATCTAGCCAATGAGAGCGTGCCAGCAAGAAATGACACACAACGGTTCCAACTTTGGCTCTATCGGCGGGTCCCACGTAGTTGATCTCTGCCAATTGGAGAGCAGACAGCACCAAGGCTCCTTAACGGATTCATTTTATTCATGTGGTCCCACGCGCTTACTCTGCAGCCAATCACAGTTAGACAACCAATTGAGGATGTCGGACATTGACTGACCAAGGAGAGAGAGAATTCGCCACGTCACCAATGCCGATGCCACGTCACCTGTCGTCACCTTCTTCACTCGCGAAACCCTAATACAGTCGGAACTCTACCGGAAAATTGAAACCCCACCGGAAAAACGTGAAAGTGCCATATCTCCCATAATTCTCGATGAAATTCGATGATTTTTAGCTCCCTGAACTCGTGATGTCGATCCTCTACACATCTATGACGAACAATAATCCTCTGAAATTTATTCGAACAAAAACCCAGATGAGAGGATCAGTCGAGATCGCCAAGGATACGAGGTCGCCAACACTTATTCGAGGTCGCCAAGGGCATACACGAGGTCGCCAAGGCCATCGAGATCGCCAAAGAAAACCCAAGTCGCCAAGGGTAACCACCAGATCGCCAAGAACTTTGTCGAAGTCGCCAAGAACAAGCTCGAGATCGCTAAGGCAATCTTCAAGCTCACCTGAGATCGCCAAGTACATCTTCAAGCTCTCTTGAGGTCGCCAAGAACATCTTCATCAGCTGTGAAATCGCCAAGGCAATCTTCATAAAAAATGAAGAACACCAAGAACACCGTGAAACACACACTACTGTGTGTTTCTCCAGATCTGCCCAAACCGTTGCGTTTCAGACAAAACCGATGCTCCCAATGGATCCGGAATGCGTTTTCCTTCAAGATTCATACTTTATTTCATCCAAAAACACTGATTTTAGCACCAAAAACTCAGAATCAAAGCTCAAAAAATCTTCAAAACCCCAAAAACGGGAAAACTCTAACAGCTTCGTTTTTCTAGCTCAGATCTCGTATTTCTTCACAGATTTGAACATATGGAGCATGAAATCATCTCTAAATGAACCCAATAACAAGAATCTATCATCAGATTCATCCAGAAATCATCCAATCAGCTCCAAAAATAAGAAAAAGTAGAAAAAGTCTCCAAAGTGGGTTTTTCAATCAGCACCTCATTCAAGCTCAAAATCACAGATTCGAGTGACCAGATTCACGGTGAGATGAATCTGATCGGTACCCGCTCTGATACCATTTGTCAGGACCGATTTCACATCGAGAATCTCGATCTTGAGCAAGAACGAAGGTGAGATGAGAGGAGACGGGATGATGAGAATCAAAGATAATACATGACAAGAAATAATAAAATCAAACGATTCATTGATTATTGTTGAATGATTACAACGAACCGAATGATTACAAACTCGTCATAGGAAATCCATGGTCACATTGGGTTGAGCTCAAACCCAATGTGTGACTCTCTCTCTCTAGAAATGATAGCTCACATCTCTCTAGAACATCCTTATTCATCTTATTCATCTTATTCATCAATCTTTCTAATGGAGCTATCACTCTCCCTATATATAGAGAGCCCATGTGCTCACTAGCCCACTAACTAGCTAACACACATACAAATGAGCAAATACAAATAAACAAATGACATAATTATTATTAATTAAATCAAAGATGATTTAATTAATATGAAGCTTGACTCGCTCGAACCGATCTTCCGTTGACTTTTACGTTGACCGTTGACCCGAACGGTTGACTTTTCAAGAAAACGTCTTCGGTCCAAACTTGCAAGCCTCGAGCATCACAACCCGCGTCTCTGAATCAAATCACAATGGATTCTTCAACCGAATTATTCGAGAACTAGTGGGGTACCCG
>JBCNJP010015054.1:0-10235 GCA_039602395.1 Deinandra increscens subsp. villosa
GATACATTTGATAGTTCTATTTGCAACTGATGGTACTATTAGTTTTATTTGAAGCACATATGTATTTTTCTCAATTTACGTTATGCTTCTGTTCTTCGTTCCTTACTTTGGACTGATTTTGAACAAATTATGGACATTAATTCAAGATTTTTTTTATTAGGATTCAAGATGGGAGATAATATCAAATGTTATGGAAACATCAACACCCAAGATCAACCCTTCACAAGTAAGAAGGCACGGGAAAAAAAATACAAAAACGCTGTAAAAGTAACTAGTTAAAGTCGATTAAAACTTTGATATTTGTTTTTTTTGTATTTAAGTGATTGTGACTTTAATTTTTGGATGAAACTTTTGTAATTGAATTTTAGTGCGGTAATGAATTATACTTCAACGTTTGTTTTTTATTTGATGATTGTTTAAACTAGTGATAGAAAAAGTAAACTAAACATGAACAAAAAAGTAATCTAAAAAAAACAAACAAAACGATAGTTATAGAGCAAAAGAATAATGGGTACATATGCAATTTATAAGATTTGAGTAAAGGGTAAAATAGTCATTCTATAATTTATTTATAATAAAAAAAATTAAAATGGGTAAATTTGCAATATCTTTTAAAAAAGAAGGGGATATATGCAATTGAATTTTTAGGTTGGGTATATATGCAATTTTTAAAGTTTATAGGGGGATATATGCAATTGCCCCTAATATCTTTGATTACCTAATTCCATTTGATTTATGAGTCGTTACTCGTTTCATGCCTTCTTCTTCTTCTTTTACTGTATCAATTAACAAGTTTCATAGTTTTCATTTTCTGGTAATTTTAGGGCTTATTTCGGTGATGTTAAGGTTTTTTAGTTCCTTGTGTTATTGATTGTCATAAATCCGTGCTTCCTGTTGGATCGATTGGTATCTGTTACTTTTCGATTTTAACGTTCATCATCTGAATAATCCTTTTTTTGATTTTACAGTGATTTTAGGGTTTATCTCGGTGATTTTGATGTTGATTTAATTCATCTGTGTTTCCTGCTGTTTAATCAGTTGATATCTGTTACTTTTCGGTTTCAACATTCGTAACTTTACCCACAAAACATGCATCATGTGTCTGTCAAATATTAATCGAAAGAAAATGTAACCAAATTTAACAGATTATAATCCCTTCTGGTTTGTGTGGTAAATAGGTATTTACTGATTATATGACCCTTTTATAGTTAATCATAAAAACCCTTCTGCTTTGTGTGTGGTAGGTGTTCAACTAATTATATGACCCCTTTATAGTTAATTATATAGTTAATCATAAGCAAAAGCAGACCACTCTCAATTATAAACTGATATAGGGTTAATCAATTTCAAAGCACACTTTCAAAAGTTCAAACTATAACTTTGAAAGAAAATGGTGTGATTGTTGTATGACTTTTTTCTTTGAATTATTGGTGTTGTACATTCTCCTAATGTTGTATTTTGGCAGCTTATTTGCAACATTTTTCAGTAACAAGAACCACCCCTTATTATGGAAGCTAAATGTCGCTCTAAAGCTCAAGGATTGTCTTTGGACTTGATGACCACACTTCCTCCGGCCATAATAGAAAATATGCTATGTCTTTTACCAATTGAAGAGGCAGCAAGAACAAGTATCCTCTCAAGGGAATGGAGGTACACGTGGACCAAATTTCCTAAACTTATTTTTCACCCGAGTGGAGAGTTTGAAAGAACAAGTGAAAACACACCATCTGACATACAAATGGCAAGGAAAAACATGGATGGGAGGTGTAAACTTTTCTATGTTGTATACCAAGTCTTGTTATTGCACCAAGGTCCAATACACGAGTTCACCCTTTCCATGGATGCAGACTACCACTGCTTTGAAGTTGATCAAATAATTCTCTATTTGTCAAGGAACCATGCTCTCAAGAAATTACAACTTGCGTGTATGGAACACGGGAATTATAAGTTACCCATATCTGCCTTCTATTTGCATCAGTTGGCAGATCTATATCTCTCACATATTGATCTTATTCATCTACCAATATCTAGTGGATTTCCTAATCTTAGAAGCTTGAAGTTAGAGTTCGTATATATCTCTACAAAAGCTTTACTTCATCTTTTATCTAATTGTCCATCACTTACAAAGTTTACTCTGGTAAGATCTCACTTGCATTTCAATTCTCATGGGATTTTGAAACCTACTTTAATACTGAAAGTCGTTGCAGCTTGATGATGGATCTTTCGGTGGTAAAAGAGGTTGCACCATTATTGAGCTATTTGAGTGTCTTCCTGCTATTGAACATCTGGATACAACTGCGGTCTCTATCGTTGAGGTAATATTTTTTTATCCGCTTTATAATGCATAACTATGATAAAAGAAAAGTTAACTTTGGCTGTTTTGGTCTATGGTTTTTAGATGCTTGTTCTAGACTCGGTTCCGAAAGAGCTTCCAACCTTACTAATCCACCTCAAGTGTACATTTAAATGGATTGTGGTTATATGCTGATGGGTTATGTTTTCTTGCCGCTTTGATCAAATGTTCCCCAAACTTGGAGAAAATCTATCTGGAGGTAAATCTATTTACATTCTTTTTATATTTATTCTTGTTTCACAATACACCGACAAAAATTGGTGACACCATCTGCAGCTTGAGGATGACCACGAATATGAGAACGAGATATGGTCTGGTATATTCGAAGAATATTTAGATGTTTCATTGGAGCATTTGAAAGAATTAGAGATTGGATATTTCAGCACCATGAAGCATGAGATCGAGTTTGTAAAGTTCATCATGGCAAGGTCACCCAAGCTAAAAAAGGTGCGGATATGGGGTGTGGATGAACCAGTTCATCAGGACTCGGAGATGTTTAAAACTCTCTTACGAGCCCAATGTGTATCGCCTGTAGAAATCGTTGTAGGCCTGGTAAGACGACCACACGAGAAATACTTTTGAGATTCCTAATGTTTACTTTGATGTTTCCAGTTGTTAGATCTTTTTTGTTAGATGATTAATCACATGACTGGAACTATTGGTTTCATCTTTTAAAAATGGGGATGTGGTGCTTCAAAACTGCAAGATTATACAGGGCAGTCTTTATCAAGCTGGTTTGTGACCTTCACTGCTTAGTGAAAGAAAGACCTGAATTAAAATATGAGTATTTTATTTTATAATTTTATAACTAAGTTTTTTGCTTGTAGTTCTCTTTGAACGGCTACATTAATCTCAATGTTTGTTTTATAGTTTTACGGTTTTACAAACTTATTATGGCTTAAGCTTGATGAAGATATTGGAGTGTTCGTGAAGTTGAAGGTAGAGATCTTAAGGACAACAAACTTATGTACATCAGCTAGCGCGAGGCAGTCTCATTTCGAACAATCGTAAATACACTAGGTTTTAGTTTAAAACTTCATTAACTTAAAAAGTTATACTAAAATTAGACCATTCACATCTCATTCCTTAAAACTTGTATAGTAAATATATTAAATCTTTAAAATTTAACCATTCAACACACCACATATTAAAATTTCCAACAACAATATTATTATAAAAAAATTTGAAAACCCTGAAAAATAAATGGATATAGCAGCTCAAATTTAGGGATGCACACGGGGACGGGTAATAGCGGGGACAATAATACCCGTACCCGCACGCGAATACCCAACGGGTACGGCTAAAAGTAAACCCACCGGGTACGGCTAAAAGTAAACCCACCGGGTACGGGGAACCCGATGGGTACCCGTTTAAGTAAAAAAAAATCCAAAAAAAATACGATCATAATAACTAAAACATTCAAGTTTAATAATTCAATCTCATAATAATAATAATAGCAAAATAAAAAAAACCAATCATCAATTCACCACGTTCTCAAGTTCGATAAGAAAATGAAATAAAAACAACATTTCTTTAAACTAAACATCAAAATCAACGAAGCTCGGACCCGCTTCATCGTCTTTTACAACTTCAAACTTTGCAAGATATTTTTCTTTATATGAATGTAGGCAGTGGAAGATTAAGAATGAAGAATGAATTTGTATAGTTAATTCTTGCATTTTACTCCTTAGACGTGTGGTTTGGAGAAAAGATCGAAGGCCGAGGCGAAGATGAACAGACATTTGGCCCATTTACTAATGTTTATTATTATTTCAACTTTCAATATTGCTTTTAGATTTTGATTCCTAACTCCTCGGTTACGTTAAATATAAGGGATTTTATTTATTTTCTATTAAGAGACATGTATAATTGTATAATAATGACACACACACACACACACACATATATATATATATATATATATATATATTCGGGTTTTAAATGGGGCGGGTAGGGTCATACCCGTACCCGACCCATCCCCACTTCGGGTTTGAAATATAACACCCGTCCCCGCCCCATTACCCGTTAATATGGGTAATACCCGCTCCACTCGGGTCGGGTACCCGCGGGTACCCGCTTTCGTGGGTAAAATGTGCATCACTAAGCTCAATGAGGCAGCTTAGATTGACTAGCGTTGACCCAAACCCAAACTTTTTTTTTAATAAAACGTTATATTCTATTAATTCTTTTTTTTTTACTCAAACCCGAATCAAAATGTCATTGTTTTAGATGACTCAACAACATTCTATTAAAATTTATGAATACTTATTTTTAAAAGAAAACAATAATAAGACGAAATAGTTAGTAGTTAATATTGTAAATGAAATAAAGATATATAAATTTAATAAAAAAAATATAGAGGGAATAAGGATTAGAAATGAGATTTGAGAGTTTTTTTAAAAAATGAGAGTTAAATCTAAAAGTAGTGATTTTAATCGAATTATAAAAATAATGATAAAGAATGGGTTGTGAATCTAATTATATTTTCTTATATTTTGTTTACCTTTGTGAAACATATTCCCCAAGTAAAGAAGAAAGTTATGTAAATTTTGGGCCTATCTCGTCCACATCAGAGACGTTCTTTCACTTTCACTTTCCCTTTCCCTTTCACTTTCACTGTATCACTGACCGGAGCTGAGCTACATTTCACGGTAACATAACTATCTCTTCCTCTTCTTCATGTTTTTTTGACCTGATTTATGACCTGTTTGATGCCTACCTCTTCCATTTACAGTTATACAAGTTTGTTTGTGTAAATTTTTAGGGTTTATTTCGGTGATTTTAGGGTTTAGTTTAATGATATTGATATAGTCCCGCTTCCTGTTTGATCGATTGGTAGCCGCTAGTTTTCTATTTCAACGATATCCATAACCAAATCATCAGAAAAATCCTTTGTGTTTGTGCTAATAAGTTAGTATTACCATTAAACTTATTATTTGAACGAACCTTTATGTTATAGTTCGTAGGTTAACCATAAGCAAAAGAGTATCATTCAAACTATAAAGTGATGATATAGGGTTAATCAATTTCAAAGCACATGATAGATACCCAAAAGTTCAAACTCTAAGTTTCAAAGAAAATGGTGTACTCACCACATAAATTTCATCCTTTTTCTTTGAATTGTTGGATTATTATTAATATTTGTGTTGTACATTCTCCTAATAATGTTGTGTTTCACAGCTTATTTGCAGCATTATTTTGCATCAATCCAACTAAAACACCCTATGATGGAAGCTAAATCTCTGTCTAAAGCTCAATGTTTGTCTTCGGACATAATCTCCACACTTCCTCAAACTATTATAGAAATCATTCTATGTCTTTTACCAATCAAGGAGGCAGCAAGGACAAGCATCCTTTCGAGGGATTGGAGATACAAGTGGACCACAATTCCTAAACTTGAGTTTGATATGAATACAGTGTCTCATGGAACAAGTGAACAGACACGAACATATGGCATGACAAGCGCAAGAAATAACATGGACCGGAGATGTAAACTTTTCTATGCTATACACCAAGTTCTGTTATTGCGTCAGGGTCCAATACATGAGTTCACTCTTGCGGTGGAGGCAAATCGCGAGTGTTTTGAACTCGATCAAATAATACTCCATTTGTCAAGGAACCATGCTCTCAAGAAATTAACACTTGAGCTTGAGGATCATAACTTTTATAAGTTACCGTTATGTGCCTTCTCTTTGCATCAATTAACAGATCTAGATCTCTCATGCGTTGATCTTGATCGTCAACCAATATTCAGTGGATTTGCTAATCTTAGAAGCTTGCGCTTGTTTCAAGTAGACATCTCTGCAGACACTCTTCTTTATCTTTTATCTAACTGTCCATCACTTAAGAGCTTTACTCTAGTAAGTTTTCACTTGCATATCGCTTCTTACATGATTTTGATATTTATCTGAATATTGTAAGTTGTTGTAGTTGGTTGAAAATGGAGGACGTAACGATGATGAAAACTGCACAGTTCACAAACTATTTGAGTGTTTACCTGTTATTGAACATCTCAATATCTATATGTTCATACTCATTTTGGTAATATTTATTTATCAACTTTTCCATATTATCATGCATATTTAAAGCAATAAAATTGAAGTTTGGTTGTTTTGGCCTATGGTTGAAGATGCTAGTTGTAGACTCAGTTGTGAAAGAGTTTCCAACGTCTCTAATCCATCTCAAGCACGTTTGTTTGCAAGAAATGCGGTTAGCTAACAACGAGCTACGTTTTCTTTGTGTTTTGATTAAATCTTCACTGAACTTGGAGAAGATTTCGTTAATTAAAAGAAGAAAGTTATGTTAATTTTGGGCCCAGCTCCTCCACATCCAGAGACATTCTTTCACTTTCACTTTCCCCTTCACTTTCACAGTTTCACTGACCGGAGCTGAGCTACATTTCACGGTAACATAACTATCTCTTCCTCTTCTTCATGTTTTTTTGACCTGATTTATGACCTGTTTGATGCCTACCTCTTCCATTTACAGTTATACAAGTTTGTTTGTGTAAATTTTTAGGGTTTATTTCGGTGATTTTAGGGTTTAGTTTAATGATATTGATATAGTCCCGCTTCCTGTTTGATCGATTGGTAGCCGCTAGTTTTCTATTTCAACGATATCCATAACCAAATCATCAGAAAAATCCTTTGTGTTTGTGCTAATAAGTTAGTATTACCATTAAACTTATTATTTGAACGAACCTTTATGTTATAGTTCGTAGGTTAACCATAAGCAAAAGAGTATCATTCAAACTATAAAGTGATGATATAGGGTTAATCAATTTCAAAGCACATGATAGATACCCAAAAGTTCAAACTCTAAGTTTCAAAGAAAATGGTGTACTCACCACATAAATTTCATCCTTTTTGCAAGAAAACCGCTAGTTTTCTCAAGCACGTTTGTTTGCAAGAAATGCGGTTAGCTAACAACGAGCTACGTTTTCTTTGTGTTTTGATTAAATCTTCACTGAACTTGGAGAAGATTTCGTTAATTAAAAGAAGAAAGTTATGTTAATTTTGGGCCCAGCTCCTCCACATCCAGAGACATTCTTTCACTTTCACTTTCCCCTTCACTTTCACAGTTTCACTGACCGGAGCTGAGCTACATTTCACGGTAACATAACTATCTCTTCCTCTTCTTCATGTTTTTTTGACCTGATTTATGACCTGTTTGCAAGAAATGCGGTTAGCTAACAACGAGCTACGTTTTCTTTCGTTTTCATTCTAGTCCTAGTTTGGTTGGCTCTCCTAATATATTTAAATGGGATTAATCATCCATGTTGGTAAATAAAATTTCAACACCCTTTTAGGAAAAAACTCTCTCTTTAATATGTACAGACTTAAAAAAAATTGATTTAAGATATAGAATTACTTACTTTCCAAGCTAGTAAGAAACAATTTTGTAGGAAACTTAGTATTAAAAGCAAGTGTTGGATTAAAATTTAGTCAACCATATTTACGTAAATTTAAATTTCAATCTTAAATGAAGAATTAATTTGACTTTCTTAAAAAAGGTAGGTATTCATTGCTCTGAAGATCATTCCCTATATTTTAAGTTTAATACTTTATATTTTATAAAAAATCTAAAAACTAACAAAATTACACCTAGGATTTTAGTGTCATTAGAGGGTGTCACATCACCAATTGATGATGTGGACACACTTATTATGTGCCAACTCAACCCAATATGTTTTGTTTAATATATAGGTAGATGAGGCAGCTGCCGTTCCAAAAAAAATATAGGTAGATGAGGCAGCTTAGATTGACTCGCGTTGATTGAAAGCCAACTTTTTTTTTCTAATAAAACGTTATATTCTATTAATTCTTTTTTTTTTATGTGAATCGTTAGACTCAAATCTGAATCAAAATGTCATTGTTTTAGATGACTCGACATCATTCTATTAAAATTTATGAATATTTATTTTTAAAAGAAAACGCTAATAAGATAAAATAGTTAGTAGTTAATATTGTAAATGAAATAAAAAAAAATAAATTAAAAAAAAATATAGAGATAAGAATAAAAAATAAGGATTAGAAATGAGATGTGAGAGTTTTTTTTAGAAAATGAAAGTTAAATTTAAAATAGTGATTTTTAATTACCAACTAGTTTAGTCTAGTGGCAAAAGTGTATATGACTCTAATCATAGGGTATTGGGTTACAAGTTGGGTCAAACGGTTTTCTCATCAGTGATAAATTTTTTCCTGATAGAAATTGAAGATGATCGGGTGGGTGGTGTAATGTATCCGTAAGTAATTCCAAATTTACCATTCAAAAAATAAAATAATAAAGAATGGGTTGCGAAAGTTCTTTGTATTTTCTTATATTTTGTTTAATTAAAGGAAAATTGGAATAGAATAATCCCAACTTTTGGGTATTGGCCTATAATAATCCCACTTTTCAATATAACCCACAACGGTCCCAACTTTCATCCAATTTTTTTTCAGTGGACCCGTCGTTAACTTTTTTTAACACCGTTAAGTGTATGCTTACGTGGCATGCTGACGTGGCCTTTTTTAATTTCTTTTTAATCTTTATTCCATGTAAATTCCATGTCATTATAACCTTTTATTAACAATTAAAAAATTCCTTAAAAAAAAGAAGGTTATCCACGTTAAAATGAATCCTCGTTAGTATCCAAATCCCATCTCCATTGATTACATTCGCAGGTTCCTTTACAAACCCATATCCAAATCGCATCTCCATTGAAGGTATACCTTAAAAGGCTACCCTCCCATTTCTATACTTGTTACTAACACTAATTTTCAGATTCCTCCTCAAGAACATCATCATCAGTTCATCATCATCTTCAACAACAATCAAAACCCAATTAAACCCATCATTTAATCACCAATTTACCCTTCTTAAACTCCTGCAACAACTTCTCCTCACGAATCCCAACAAGAAATTGGGCTAACCCTTCAAGAAACAGAGCCCCCTGATACACACTCGTCACACTCACAATCACCGAAATCACATCTTTCCTCAACCGATTCGCATCCATCACAATCCCCACCATCTCCTCCTCCATCTCGGCTGCCGCCACCGCCGCCACCGCCGCCGCCGCCTCGCCGGACCCCACTTTCGCCACAAACCCCGACTGCGCTTTCCGTACTCTGTTCATCAACGCGGGAACCATCAGCCTCAACCCGCGTTCAATCTGATCAATTCTCGTCGTCAATTTACGCGATTGGATCTTCCACGCGTTCATCAACGGCCACTGCTTCTTCAAGAACTCGCAAGACTCCCCCACCTCGATTTCCTCCTCGCCCAATTCGTCAAATCGGGGGTCAATTTCTTCATCCTCTGTTTCTTCATCTTCTTGGTTTTGTTCAAATTGGGGGTGGATTTCGTCGTGTTGGAGGAGGAATGAACGGAGGAGGTTGGTGAAGAAGGGTAAATTTGTGATTAAATTGAGATGGGATTTGGATATTAATTAAGCAGGTTGCAGGTTCACATTAAACGTGCGTGATTCTGAGGTTTTGCGAATGTAATCGATTAGGGATTTGGATACTAACGAGGATTCAATTTAACGTGGATAACCTTCTTTTTTTTAAGGAATTTTTTAATTGTTAATAAAAGGTTATAATGACATGGAATTTACATGGAATAAAGATTAAAAAGAAATTAAAAAAGGCCACGTCAGCATGCCACGTAAGCATACACTTAACGGTGTTAAAAAAAGTTAACGACGAGTCCACTGAAAAAAATTGGATGAAAGTTGGGACCGTTGTGGGTTATATTGAAAAGTGGGATTATTGTAGACCAATACCCAAAAGTTGGGATTATTCTATTCCAATTTTCCTTAATTAAAAGAAGAAAGTTATGTTAATTTTGGGCCCAGCTCCTCCACATCCAGAGACATTCTTTCACTTTCACTTTCCCT
>JBCNJP010015055.1:0-10233 GCA_039602395.1 Deinandra increscens subsp. villosa
CTTCCGGTTAGGAATTTCTCCCGAGTCCCGATACAAAACATTCAAAATATCACAAACACATCTAACTCAACATTTACATTACATTTTTACATTATTAGTTATCATTTAAAGCGCTCATATGATAAATAATAAAATATAAATATAAGTATAGCTAAAAGTTTGAATTACGCAAACGAAAATTACATAAATTAGAGTATTCAGTGCATCATCTTTATTATTATCCTTATAATTAATATAAAAACTCATTTCTTAAATTTAACTTCCATTTTATAAAAACTCTTACATCATGTTCTTTACCTTTATCTCTATATAAGGATTTGGTAAATATAAGAATTTATTTAATAGATTGGTAAAATATAAAGATAAGAAATAAGGATAAAAATCCTGATGTAATGATAAAAATACAAAAAAAAAATTAATTTAAGTATAAAGATGAGTTTAAAAATTCTCCTGTGAATGCTCTAAATATATTAAATAAAACAAAATAAAATTTACTAAAAAATTAAGATTACATAAATGCATGTTTATATATATACATATTGAAATATTTACAAGTCCTCAAGGGGACACACTGATGGTTGGTGTGTCTCATAACCAAGAGTTTGGAGTTCAAATCATGCAAATTGAATGTGGTGATGTATCTTCTTAGAAAATCTAGGGATTGTTGTTCAAAAGAAAATTTTTAATATTTATAATTCATGTGAATGGTTTTTAATTAATTGAATAGAGACGGGGAGTTAAAATAAAAAAGGTGAGTTGAGCATCTCTACATGAGCCTTGCTGAAAAGCTACACTAAGAAGCGAGAAAGCTAACTTTGTGAACGAGACTTTATTGGTAAGTATATGTCAATTCTCAAATAACTAAGAAGATACAAAGGGTTTTTCTCATTTAGTATTGCGTTGACTGAGCTCTATCTTGTTAGCACGAAAGCTACCGCCACTCATAGAAAAAAATGAAATGAAGTAATAAGACATTAGCATTAGAGAGAGTATAGAGACATTTCGAACTTCATTACTACTATACAAGTTATGAGTCATAACAAAACCAAGTTGGATAAGTTTTTATATGTTATTACCTTATATATCAAATTTGGAGGCTGATGTGTACACTGGAAGAAGCACTATTCCCTCCACGTGGAACCAGCTGTTGGTTGCCACGTGGTGTTTTATTTTGTTTTATTTTTTTTTAATTGCACAGCTATTTGATTAACTTTTGTATTAAGTGTTTCCAGATTGTTTCAATATTGAGGCGTACTTTGGTGGTAAGTACGTGTGCATTTAACCCGGAGGTCTTGGGTTCTAACCCTGAATCCCTCCTCCTTCTTTTTTTTTGCCTTACAGCTTTAGACATTTTTTTTGCCTTACAGCTTTAGACACTTAGCATAGCCTGTTTTGTGACGCGTGTCCTCTGCTTTATACACCGTCATTTCTCTCTCTATTGAATTTCCTTTTAAGCAACCAAACTCTCTCTCTCTAACCACATACATCTGTGCTAGGGCTTCTGTGAAGTATCAATGGCAGGAGGAAGTTCTGCTGCGAAATCGAGCTCCACGACGGGCATTCGGATAGCGGCGGTGGAGTCTTTTCCGACGAATGTTCCTTCGGTGTTGCCTCCGATCGGATTGATCGTTTGCACTGGTTAGAAAGTCTTGCTTAAATTTGCTCGCCGTTCGTTGATTTTACATTAAGTTTTCAAAAATTTAGGTTTCAATTTGTTGTATGTTTGTTTCATCTTCGTCGCATTTATAAGAATTGCAGAATTAAACTTATTACAGAGTTTCATGATCTTTTCACATGTATCCACAAACACTCATCATCGATCGCAATCGAAGGAAGTGGATCGGAAGAGCTCCTACGGCGGTTAGGAACATCTATAGCAATAAAAAACAAAAGCAAAGCAGATGGATTTTTTATGACGGAGATGATGCCGTGGCAGAGACGGTGATAGCGTTTATTTGAAAAATCACAGATGGAGAAAAGAAGTACGATTCTATTTGAGAAGCCGGGGTTTGATGAAGAAGAAGATTAACATGACGATGACAATGGAGACAACTTATCAATTTCTTTTAAAAATAAGGTCAGTTTCTTTTACGATTTATCTAGATATCATAGTCATCTTCAAAGTCGGATGAACATAATTCTGTGATCTGATTATAGTAAATAGTAAACTAAATTAAAGATTTTAGGGGATTGAAATCAGTTTAGGGTTACCAATTAAAGATCTAAAGTGTACAATAGTTGCTTGATTGTTTCAAAGGTTCAGTTTGTAGCTTTAGTCCTGTTTCGATGTAAAGTATTTGTATGCGACCTAACGTCTAATTGTTTCTTTGAAGGAAGCTATCTTCTTTCTACACTTTCAAGAAACCAGAGTTGCACAAAAGAACAGGAAGAAACAAGGTATCATGTTTATTTTATCCAATTTCATGATTCTTCCTTTTCTGATGTCGATTTTCAGGTGTTGATAGCAACAATGGTGGGTAGTTAAAGGTACGCTTAGCTTCAACTCATACTTTTCACAGCTTTGATGTGCTTCCTTTTCATGCCCTTTTGTCTTCCAGGCTTGGATTATTCAAGATTGTTTGTAGCAGCTGAGAAGAGTCAAAGGTCCGATTTAATTCTATTTCCCTAAACCTCATTGGTTTATATTGTTTCTGTCTTCCTTCATGCATACTATTCCCATGGAAAATTGGGCAGCTATGTTGGTTATTTGATAATTCGACTCTTACAGGGAGGGCTCCATGCTTACTTTTCCCATAACTTTGATTGTAGACATGCTTATGGTATAGTACTCAAGATAATGTACAAGGGAAATGGTAAAACAAAAAGCCCTTCTGATAGAGTACACTAGGATGCATATAAAACTGAAATAACTGAATCATTACAAACACAACAAAGACTATTTATGTAACGTTTCCTTTCATATAACCTATTGTAGATTGTTTGTTTTCGGATACGTAATTTAAATTAAACCTGATAAGTCATTTAGCAAACACACATGACTTCAAAAAGTCCAATCTTTGCATAATTTTTCAGAAGGAACTTTAATCACTTAAACAAATCCAACCAAACAACTGGGCTGCAAAAACTATGAACACGAATCTGAACACATCAACCAACATGGCTAAACGATATACAATGCACCTTCGCCCAACAACCAAAGGTTGCTGGTAGGCTGTTGTTTCTCAATCGATGAAAGACTGTGCGTATTCGTTGATATTTCGTACTTTATTTTTTTAACGATGTATTCCTTTACACATGAGATGCGATGTTGATTTACGCTTATGATGATCTTACTGATTTTGATCGATGTTGATTTACGCTTATGATGATCTTATTTTAGATCTGAGTTGCGAACTGATTATTTTTGCAGCCATATTATTCGAGTACTTGGGTTTGCTGAATGGTTGTTTGGTTCCTTCAAGGTTGGTATCATGCACTCTATTATCTTTATTCTATGTACATATACTCTATTCTACATATTGTTGCTATTCCCTTGAGCCCTCCTCTATTTTAAATAACATGAAGACCACCTGAAATTGTTCCATATGTTTGGGAACTTCATAAATGATTTTCTTAATAGAAAGACTAACACTGGTTTTAGTGTACAATATGACAAAAATATTTAGAAACTTAATTGTTTACCTAATTTCCTAAAGTTTTCTTTTGATATGTTTTAGGTTCTTATATCCATATCTTCAATTGCAGGTACTATATTTTTTTTTGGCTGTTACTCCATATATTCTTAGGGATGATATTAGTTTCATATTTACACCTGTTAAAATTCTTTACAGCATTACAAAATTATTTACAAAATGAATTGTTTAACTAATTTTCTTATGTTCAAATGGCCAAAGTTACAGTTGTGTTTTTAGTAATGAATTTATAGTGGATTAGTGGATTAGCTAAGTTTTTAGTTTGAATGCTAACTTTAATTCTGCAACCTATGAAATTATTTACATATGTTAAAATTCTTCCCTCTAATTTTCTTATGGAGCATCGTATGAATGCTAACTTTGATTCTTCAACCTATGAAATATGCCACAAAGTGTAAATCACAGTGGATTAAAGAGGTTTTTATTAATATAGAAGAGCCAAACTTGCATATAAAAGATATTCTTTAAAATATCAGGTGCCTATTTTTCACTGATGGCACACACATATAGACTAGCAGTATATCCACGCATTCTCAAAAAGATGTTGTCTCAAGTGGAAATTATCTGGCATATAAATTTTTAACTGTGATATTACAATTCGTAGGTTTGTGTTTCTTAAAGTTATTTGTTTTAGGTTTTAAAACTGTCAATTGACAGAACGGTACTGAAGTAGCAACTATTTTTAAGTGTAATATGAGTATTTATAGGTCTATGTTTCTTTAAAACCGTCAACTGACATGCGATGTTTGAGATTATTGTTTGTGTAAAACTTTTGTCAACTTTACTTAGTGAAGAGGATGTCTTTTTATTTGGTTCCTTGAAAGAATCGGTTCTTTGGTTTACTTGAATTTTTACATGATTAATGCCAAATGCATGTACTTTGATGTAACTTTATGTAGGAGTAAATGATGAAAATAATTAAAGTAATGCAAGCTATATTTGTACTGATTCTAATTCATTGCTTATGCAGTTTCATTTCTTATTATGTCATATGCTTGGTTTCCTTGAATTTTTACATGATTAATGCAAAATGTGTGTAGTTTGATGCGACTTTATGTATGAGTAAATGGTGAAGATAAATAAAGCAGTTCAAGCTACTGTACATTTCTACTACCATGTCTATATTCTCAAATTGTGGTTCATATATGGTTAAAAGAATAGAAAATGCAAGAGGTTTCTTATTATGTCATATGCATATTCAGGTAGTTATAAAGCTTCTGCTATTAAATTAACTGTCAATCCTTCAGCAAATTAGTGTTTGATGTTCAGTCTTTTGTTTTCAGGTTTGTTGTTGTGTTTGTGGTTTTCAGTGTTTCCTTTCCTTAAGAAGGTTGGTACCTCATTTTGCAAACTTATTACTGCTACTTCACTTGCTTCTCGACCTTTTCTCTAAATTAAGTGCTGCTACTGTATTCTGTTGACTAAAATAATTGCTGAGATGAAACCAAAAAAAATCCAACCACCGAAATTTACTAATACAATTATTTCTCTAGATCAAAGTTCAACCAAGAGTAGAAAGGAGAAGCAAGAGTAGTTGGGGTCGTTACTGAAAACAGGAATTTGAGATCTCACCTCTTTTCAAAGGCTATTACTAAAAAAGAAACCTTCACACAACCCAGGTCATTTAACTGGTAAGAAGGTAACTGTAATCGATGGTTTAACATTGCAAGTTTAAAGATTTTTTTATGTCCCGTCGCCACAATCGAAGATTTAAATGGTCACTAACGACATAATAGCCATTCACTTACTGGATTTTTTACTTATCTATTACGTATGTTTACTGATATTTATTGTTGTGTATGCAGTTTCCCAGCGGCTTCCTACTTGAATAATGCCCGTTTCCTGCTGCAGGTTAGTTTTATATATTCAATAAAGTTCTGTCTATTAATTTTGAAGTTCTACGATTACAAATAAATACTACATAGACTTGAGAATAAACGGTAGTATTCTTTCAAATATTAGTAGTTATAAATGAACCTTATCTCACAAACACGTTTTTTTTGTAGTGTTTGGTATTTAATTAGGTAAATGAGGTGAATTTGATTCTTGACATTACTGATTCATTATATTCATTTTCTTTTGTTGCAATGGTATGTCATCAAATAGGTATTCTGTTTTTAACTACATGTTTTTGTCTGACAATTTTTCTTTGTATTTGATGTTCTTTAGCTAGATTTTTAAGTTTTATCAGTTGTGTAACTATCATCTACAGCGTCACCGCCCAAATGAGGATGCATCGATTCAGCAAACACCAGAGGTGCAAGCTCAGGCTTCACAATACCATCAAGAAAACATTTAAACTCCAACAGCTCATGAGACCCATGTTCAACCAAAAGATGCAGCACCAACTACACCTGCACTAAAGATATTAAGAAAACATGCAAGGGGATCACAAGGTACATATACTTAGAACTACATGTCTACATGTTACTAAAAACACTTATTTTAATAATGCTTATATTAATCATTCCTTCATTTCCTCATTTGACCCAACAATTTTATAGATGCATGGAAGCCTCAACCAAAAGGTCCAAAGAGAATCATGATTAGTAAAGCTGACAGCTTGGTTATGTGGTGGCATGACAGTTTGGTAATGGTAAGAACAAAACGGCTATGACCTCTAATGTTGCTGTCCACATATATATGCAATGGTCATGTAGATAGGTAGTGTGGTGGCTTGACAGTTTGATAGTGTTTATGTAATGAGACAGCAGCAATGATCTCTATGCAATGCTCATGTAAATAGTACTATATCTATCATCTATAAGATCTTAACCAACATCGCACGTACAAAGAAAACTACACCCCATCACAACAAGCATGACTTGACAACTATTTGCATAAAAAAAATGTCAACCCGCAGCAACGCGCGGTTCTTTTTCTCGTTTTTGTTATAAGGTTGTCATATTTTAAGATAGATGGTATTAGTTCTGAAATTGGGTCTAAGTTTTAATTACTAAGCCTAGTTAGGCCAAAAATAATTACTTTATAATTTATTACGGTCTAGTTTTGCTAATTTTTGAACCTTAGATATGTTGGTTTAATCTTAATGTAAAGTGGGTCAGTTTAGTTTTGGTGGCCGAAACTTAAGAGTCAAATTTAAGTTTTGGAATCGTGGAGTTCCCACAAACATTACCGTGTGTTAAAGGGAGTAGACAACCTGTGTGGTGATCACTCAAGACATAAGGCAGAAAACAAGAAGAAAATAAAGGGCATGTGTATTTTTTGTTCATGTGTGGTTCTAAGCCCAAAAGAAAGAGGTAAAGAATGACTGATAGAGTAGTTTAATTTTTTTGTTAGAGAGTAGCAAAATGTCTCGTTATAATTATTAGAGTATTAGATATTAACTATTATTAGATTAAAGTTAATTAGTATGAGTTCACGGGTCCATTAGGTATCTAGCGTTACATTCAGTTCTCTATATACTGTAACTGTTTCTATCAATAAGATTATTCAGTCTTCTATTATCTTTCATGGTATCAGAGCCAAAATACTTGGAACCCTAAATCCATTCCCTCTAGCCGTCACCACCGCGTACAAACCCTAGACAGGGCGGTGTGCCACGATCGTCGCCGCCCTGTCCCAACTTAGTCCTTTTTTTTAATAACAATGTCCAAAATTAACAACAAACTACAAAATTTCAAGGTCTTAGGCCAAGTTTAGAGGATGAAGTGACGACGAGAAAACTTCTAAACACATTTTCTAAAAAAATACTTGCATATTGTGCCTTCAATGGAGCAATCCTCGGATTTGAAATCAATGTTATTTGAGGAAGCGATAGGTAGGTTAAAGGCGTATGAATAAAAGATCAAAGATCCCAATGAGAAAGAGAATGATCGAGGTAAGCTGTTACTTTCAATAGATGAAGGGCAAGAAGAATTACAGCAAAGTGATTATGATTATGATAGATATAGGCAAGGACGTGGGTACAACAATGATGATCGTGGCAGGGGAAGTGGAAGAGGGAATGGGAGAGTAGAGAACGAGCATGGAAGTGGTATTTGCCATGAAAATTTTAGAGACAAAATTAAATTGAGGTTCTACGAGTGTGAGAAGTATGGGCACTTTGCTTACTAGTGTCCTAGCTAGGAGGTAAATCTGGCTCAAGAGATGGAATCCACCTCAAGATTAGGGGGAAATTGTTAGTTTAATCTTGACGTGAAGTAAGTCGAAACTTAGGAGTCAAGTTTAAGTTCTATTTTTAGTGTTTGATTTGTTTTTGTTGAATGTGTCTTAATGTAATTTGATTTAATTTCGTATTTAGTAAATTAGGATTTAATTGTTTTCTTGTATTTTATTTATTTTATTTATTTTAGAGTAAACATCACTTTTGGTACTCAAGGTTTGCATATTTTAACACATTTAATCCAATTTCTGAAATTATAACATTTAAGGGTCTGAGGTTTGATTATATTTTCAATTTTGATCACTTTTTAAATTTAAATCTAAATTAACGGTTGAAATCAGTCAAATGAGATATTAATGAGGGGTATTTTCATAATTTAACCATCCCCTTTTATTTATTTGTTACAAAACGCAGTAACTGATTTCCCTAAAAAAACACTATGTAACTCAGTCATTTTTCAATTAAATAAAAAGGGAAGTCAATTACTGCGTTTTGTACCAAATAAATAAAAGGGGATTTTTAAATTATGAAAATACCCCTTATTAATATCATATTTGACTGATTCCAACCGTTAATTTGGATGGAAATTTAAAAAGTGACAAAAATTGAGAACATAATCAAACACCAGACCCTGAAATGTTATAATTTGATAAATTAGATTAAAAGTGTTAAAATATGCAACCTTGGGGACCAAAAGTGAAGTTTAGTCTTTATTTTATTTATTTATTATTATTTTTTTTTCTTCAAATCCCATGGGTTCAAGACTTCAAGCTAAAGGGGGGTTAAAAGAAGGGGATTGACAAAAGAAAAAAAGATAGACCGATTGTGGGTAAAATCAAGTAGTTTGAGACCCTATGCATCTCACCGATCAATAGCAAGTGATTTGCCTCCTAGCAAACTTGTTTAATAAACTTGTTTAATTTAGAAATGAAGTTTATACAATAGCACTAAAGATGGTTTCGGGGATAAACATAAATTGGGACCCATTATCGAGAATCAATCCTTAAAGATGTCACATGTAAATTGTAATCTCTCATCTATTACATATTCCACTTGATAAGATCCTTTGTTTGATTGACTACCATACAAATCTAACACTTGATTTGGTACAAAGTCTTTAACTTTTACTTTATATGTTGGAATATTATTATTTAGTAGATAATACTAAAATTATAGGAGAATCGATGCATATCATTAACATAACGTGTACAAACTCAAAACCCTACATACAAAAGATCATTGAATATGATTTTAGGGGTGAAATATGGATATAATACCTGAGTAATTAACCTGAGTATATGTTCAGTTATAATTGCTAACAATAATTATTAATTAAATTCAAACAAGTAAAATTTCACAACTTAATTGTTCTTGTCGGAGAGACTCTCGTTGTGTGTCCATCAAGACCACCACCGATTCTTATCTTTTTATTTCATTTCAACCATGATTCTTTTTTCCTTTCTCACACTACTTCATTGTTTGGAGTGAGATATCATTTCCACCAAACTTTTCTTACATTTGCTTGATGATTCGGCCTATTTTTTCTCTTTAAGTCAGGAAGGCGGCTTGAGAAACCTTAATTTGAGTAAAAGAAATGAGAAGTGAAGAGAATAAATGATTTTTTTGTATGATGAACATGTAATCGTTGAATGAGTATATACAATGTTCAAAAGGAGCCACCAACGAAACTGGTTCCAAAGTAGGGAGTGCGGTTGTGTAGCCGCCCAAACAGGTAAAGCCGAGGGTGAAGCCTAACTCCGCCCCCTCCACACTTAAGATCATTGATTACATAGATCTCCAAAATAAACAATAACATATTTTTCTTTGTAACACGTATATACAAACATATTTATCCATATTATTAAAACTAATTTATTAAATAATTGTTTTACCTTTATTTTTGCTAATAATTTTTTAATATTTCTATTCCTAAGACCTAGGATTGTAGACTTGTAGGCAATGTTGCAAAAGACGCTAGGCGGTACCTAGGCGGTCGACTAGGGAATTAGGATTAATCGGCCTAGGCGGGGATTAATCGGGGATTAATCGGTCCTAGTAAATTACAAAGATTTATAAATTTTCTAGAGATTATATATTGTAATATGTCAAAATACTAAAAATACTTCAAAAACTAGTAGTAATAAAGACTTCTAATATAAATATATAAGTGAAAAAAAGATTTTTTTTTTTAATTTAACCCGCCTAAAACCCGCCTAGCCGCCTAAAACCCGCCTAAAACCCGCCTAGCGCCTAGCCGATTTTGACCGATTTTGACCCAGGGCGCCTAGACAGCCCGCCTAGCCAAAAAGCACTACGGACGATGCCCGCATAGCGCCTAGGCGCCGATTAATCGGCCGCCTGGACCGCTTTTTACAACCCTGCTTGTAGGTACATATTTATTAGACCTTTTTTTTTCTAACGTTGCCATGTTTCCTCAGAAGTCAGAACTGAGAA
>JBCNJP010015056.1:0-10233 GCA_039602395.1 Deinandra increscens subsp. villosa
CAAGCAAGGAAGGATCTCACCCAAATAGCACCTAAGTTAGGGTTTCCAAGTCGCGAACTGTAACCTTCACTTAGGGTTACAGAGGAAACGACCAGTGCAGCAAGAACCGGTATCCCAAGAGTAACACAAATCTCCAGTTAGGGTTTCAAGGTTAAAACCCTGTGCTCCTCCACGAAATGCTACAAGAGCTCCGATGAGTTGTATACACGCACCCAACCCTCGTAACAGATCTAGATCGTGGTGGCGGCGAATCGACTACAATACACAGGCACCAGTGACTAAAAGGGGGTTTATGTACTTTGTGGAGTCGAGACTACGCAACTTGACCGATTACTGTAACAAGAGCTCAGAAAGAACGATCGGTGACGATCGGAGCCCGAACCAACGTCGGAGACACAGAAGTCAGCGGACAATCGTCGATGACCTACACCGAAACCCTAGGAGACGAAGAGGTGAGAACAGATCAAGAGCACGATTGCTCTGATACCATGTCAAAAATGGTAATAGTTGTACCGATTGATCCAAGAAACCACAAAACTCAGACAGATTTCTTCAAACAAACAATAGATCCAACGAAAACATACAAAGATAAACTCTCAGAACATCAAATAGATCATCTGTATGATGATCTATACACACAATCCTCACAATCTAACATGAATAATAGTTCATCAATGGTGATGAACCTGAGAAACCCTAGATCGAAGATGGAGACTACAGATGAACACGAGAGGAGAAGTTGTTGTAACGGTTCAACAACTCGACGAACACTTCTGAACCCTAGATCTCTCAAAGAGAGCATATATAGCTCAGCAATAAACGGTCACACTTTAACTGGGCTATGGGCCCAGCCTTTACTTCAATCCAGCCCAGCAACACTTTAGCAGCAGCCCAGCACTCCAATCCAAATCCCTCAAGTGAAACATAATCCAACACGACCCGAACCAATATGCAAAAAAACAACAAACCAGTGATCAGCCAAGAGATGAAACAAACATAGTTAAAAATTATTATTTCTAACACTATTTTCAACAAAGGTATTATATGTTTTCTTATGCCTATGATTTTATTTGTAAATATTAGTTTGGATGAATATAAAGAATTTCCAACAATGAGTTGGTATATGCATTTTCCACATATAATAACCCCATGCCAATCAAAAGGCATACCCTTTAAAAAAACATCAACTTATAAATTATGTACAAAAAGCTGTAAATTATTCTGTAAAAAACAATTAACTTTTCTTAATTGCAAAAATAACAATTCTATTCTATATGATATATTAGATTAATCAATAATTTGTCAATTTATATAGGTTTTCATTCTTTATACAACTAGTGTTTCTGCTTTAGAGCCATGTACGGTGATGTATGGTTCTTATATAATCATTCGATATCACCCTTTTCTCTTCATTGATTTATTTTAAAGGGTTTAATTTCTTGTTTTTGAAAGACCCAAAAAATTGTATCTTTTATGGTTTTTCAAGATTTCCTTTAACCATATCAAGAAGCTCTTCATGTGCACGTTAGTTTTCCTGCAACCTCCCGTGTTCATAATCTTTCTTGATAAATCAGTATAATGGACACTAAATACATCCTTGTAAATAATGGACAAATGCACACTTTAGACGAATTAGTATATACTATTGTTCAACATTTTTTACTAAGTCCATCACATTCAAGACTTCTATAAAGTAGGCCGCCAATTTGATTTTAAAATGTTTGGGGAAACTATAAAACTAAATAATCTTGTCTAAAATCAGTTATATTGTTTATTTTGTATCCTGTACAAATTACAAATTCAGCTTGTGGCTTATTTAGCTAATCTAACTAATGCCTAGTACTGCTAAATTTTTGCGGCTCGGGAAAACCATATCTGCTCATGGCTGCTGGATGCTCTTTAAAGATCATTCTCTTCCGATGAATCCAAGTTTTTAAAACTATTTTGAATGCTTCTATGGCTTGCTTTTAACTAAATTTACAATAAATATTTAAGTAATCATGTTTGTTGATAATGAAATTACAGAACTAAATTTATAGCTGTTGTGTCTATTAGTTGTTAAGGAAATATTCCTGTGAAGACATGTTTTAATTTAGCTTTACAAAAAGTTTTCGTCTTCCTTCTGCTTCTAATAAAATTTAATTGCAACAGTTTTTAAAGTCAATATGTTTGCTGTTAGTGAAAATTGCCGCAACCCTTTATCTTGACTGTTACCATTCTATAGTAAAAAAATAATAATAATTCTGTGTATGTATTATGCATGTTCCATGTGTTGCGGATTACCAAGAGCAGGGCGGCCCCGGGCATAGGCGGGATCGGCGACCGCCTAGGGCCCGGGGTTTTGGAGGGTCGGAAATGCTTAAAACTATATATATATATATAGGGTAAGGATCATGTGAAAACAACTTTTATTGCGAAAACACGAAAACAAATATTAAAACCTCTATAACTTTTTCATACGTTAATATTTTTATAAAAACTTTGCACTAAAATCCTTAAAATTATGTTATCTTTAGTTATGGGAAAAAATTTAAAAAATAATCAAATTTTTTTAAAAATTATTATTGCACAGGTGCAATAATTTTTATTATTATTATTATTGCACATATGCAATAATATTAAAACCTTTATAACTTTTTTCATATGTTAAATTTTTTTATAAAAAATTGCACCATAAATCTTATAATTCTGTTATCTTTAATTCTGGAGAAAATTAAAAAAAATAAAACGTTTTTTTTTTATTTTTTATTATTGCACATGTGCAATAAAAATTTATTATTGCACATGTGCAATAATGTTAAAACCTCTATAACTATTTCATACGTTAATATTTTTGATAAAAAATTGTACCATAGATCTTATAATTCTGTTATCTTTAATTCTGGAAAAAATTAAAAAAAATTAACGTTTTTTTGTTAATATTGCACATGTGTAATATAATTAATACGTATTATTGCACATGTGAAATAATAAAAAAATCACGAAATTTTATATTTTTAATTTTTTTTTCCCAGAATTAAAGGTGACATAATTTTAAGACTTTTGGTGCAAATTTTTTTAAAAAATATTATCGTATGAGGAAGTTATAGAGCTTTTAATATTTGTTTTCTTGTTTTCGCAATAACATCTTGTTTTTATTTGATTTTTCCCCTATATATATATATATATATATATATATATATATATATATATATATAGGGAGAGGATCATTTGAGAACTATTGGTTGAGAGAACTTTTAAGAACCATTTTAAGCCACTAGTTATATTTACATATTCCCCCTCCCATGAATTGTAGTGGGTCCCCAACTAAAATTAGTGGTTGAGATTTAGTTCTCAAAAGTTCTCAAAACAAAAAGTTCTCATTTGAAACTAACCCTATATATATATATATATATATATATATATATATATATATATATATATAGGGTTAGTTTCAAATGAGAACTTTTTATTTTGAGAACTAAATCTCAACCACTAATTTCAGGTGGGGACCACTATAATTCAGGGGGGGGGGGGGGGTTTCCATATATATAAATTAGTGGCTTAGAATGGTTCTTTTTAGTTCTCAAACCCAAATGGTTCTCAAAGATCCTCTCCCTATATAGGGTTAGGTTCAAATGAGAAACTTTTTGTTTTGAGAACTTTAGTTCCGCCCACTGTTTATAACACCAACAATTAATTCAAAATAAGATTTTAGAGACACAACAGTCAAGAAAAGCATACCTTTGAAGAACTATAACCAAGGTTAGGTTAAGAGTAATGGTTTCCCCATTTCCCCATTTCCCCACTCCATTTTTGGTGCCACCTCATCATTCCCCACCTCTTCCCATTTTTCCCCAATTTGTGAGTAATGGTTTCCCCATTTCCCCAATCACTTTTTTATTAATTTTTAATTATAACAATTTAAATAAAAACTAAAATAAAACATGCTTCATTAAAATAAATAAAAAAAGATTACAATGCATGACATAAATTTAAAAAAAAAATTACAATGCATAACATAAATTAAAAAACATTATTAAAAAAAAATTCAGAAATTTTCGGGATCACTTTCGTCGTCTTCGTCGGATGAATCATCTTCGTGGGGTGGAATGGCTTCCCAAATACGATCGATGTGCTCGATCAAATCGGATCGTAAACTATGATGCATATCCCGGTTATGAATCTTCAAAAAGTTGTCGTCGATAATATGTTGTGGTATTGGCTCGTTTGATGGTTGAATATGATCCGGCTCGTACGGGCAAATGGCCTTCCCTTCATCCTCCCTTATCATATTATGCAAGATCATACAAGCATATATGATGTTACTGATCTTACTTTTGTGTCTCGACCTCGCCGGGTTTTCGATGATCTTCCATTTCTTCTTCAAACATGCGAACGCTCTTTCAACATCTTTTCGTGCCCCTTCTTGTGCGTTAGCATATCTTCTACGTTTTTCTGTTGTTGGAGCCGTTAGAGTTTTTACAAACACGGAATATTCTGGATATATGCCATCCGCAAGATAATATCCGTGTTCGTATTCGGTGCCATTGACTTCAAATGAACACTCGGGGTCCTCGCCATTAAGTTGGCGGTTCAACAAGGTTGATTGTTGAAGGACATTTAAATCGTTGTTGGAGCCGGCGACTCCAAAATAAGCATGCCAAAACCACAAGTCTTGAGATGCAACGGCCTCGAGCATAATGGTTGGCCTTGCATGGTCACCACGGTGGAATTGGCCACGCCATGCGTTAGGACAAGATGTCCATTCCCAATGCATGCAATCGATACTACCGACGCATGCCGGGAAAACCGTGTTTCGCTTCATGAAATTCATAGAGGTGTGTAACATCACTCCATGATGGTCGACGCATATACTTTTCATGATACATAGCACGAACATATTTGCAAAATTTATAAAGACATTGTCGTGCGGTTCTTTCTCCGATGTGCAAATACTCGTCAAACGCATCGGAAGTGATGCCGTATGCAAGTTGTCTAATAGCGGCAACACATTTTTGCAACGGGCTTAACCCCATCCTACCCCTTGCATCCCACCTTAATTGAAAATATTTATAATTTGTTTCTAAATCGTTGACAATACGTAAAAAAAAGACGCTTATTCATACGGAAACGACGTTTAAACTTATCTTCGAATAGAGCCCCTTCCGCAAAATAGTTGTTAAAGAGCCGATCGTGAGCCTCTTGACGTTCTCTTTTAATCGTCTTGCGTGTTCGAATTGGCTTTGAACTCTCGGCTTCTTCTTCTCGAGCTATCTCGAACATCATTTTTCCGAAGAAAGTGGCATCTTCATCGGACGATTCATCGGATGTGAAAGTCATTTTTAAAAAAATGAAGGGTGGTAGTGTTTAAAAAATGAGAGAGTGAGTAGTTAAAAAGTGTGAGAAAAGGGTTGGAAGGAGTGGGTATTTATAGGGTTTAAAATAGTGGGTTTTTGAATTTTTTTTTTTAAATAATTGAAAATAGCCGTTTGGGGGGGGGGGGGGGGCACCACCAACGGCTCTCTCCCCACTAACCTTCTTCTTCGGTCTCGGTACCCCAAAGGCGTTCCCCGATCGGTGACCCCGACCACCACGCAGTGGTGTTCCCGATTTCCCCGAGGCAACCGAACCCCCCCCCCCCCCCCCCCCGATCACCCTCCCCGATCCCATTACTCTTACCCTTAAAAAGTTTTGTTAATAGATCAGAAACACATACCTTTTAGAGTTCAAATCATGATTAAGAACCTAACAAGATGTAAGTATCTATACAGGATCAAACAACAAGAACATGATTAAGAACCCTAAGAAGTACTTCAACGTATAGTTTCGCCCTCAAGAACATTCGAAACTAACTCAAGTTGAACCAATAATCAGAAATTGAACAGTTAGAGATGTACCTAATGATTCAAACAGAGAGAGTGAATCACCAAATATCAAACACAAATCGAGAGCTGAGATTAATTAAAGAGCAAGAACGGTGGTTTACCTAAGAAAGACTTTATCAAATGAGAGAGAATAGTTGTGTTGTGCGTAAATGAAAAAAAGAAAGAAAAAATAATGGTTTGATTTTATTAAAAGAAACTGACCTAAACTGAAATGTTTAAAGAAAATTTTAAGTGTAAATGTTCGAGAATATAGTCCAATGTTGACTTTTACTCTATACACTCGGTTCAGCGTAATGAATAACCCAAACTCTCCATTGGAGCGTAAGACAAAACAACCATTTAATTAACTCTATACGCTCTGGTTGAGTATTTAAAACAACACTCAAACATTCAATCGAAAGGTATACACTCGAGTGAAGTCTATTAGACTTAATGGTAATTGACTAAATTGATTTGTATTGATTCACAAGATCCCTATATATATAAATAATAAATACAGAATAAACCCCTCAACAATATATCACTATACATAACTATATAATCTAATAGTCCCTCGCAGTTGGAGTGGGAGTAGGACGAACGCTCAAACTGGATCGAAAAGTCTGAAAAAGTAATCTAGGTAGGCCCTTGGTAAATATGTCAGCATACTGTGAGGATGAAGGAACATGCAAAACACATATATGACCGATCTGTACCTTCTCGCGAACGAAGTGAATATCCATCTCTACATGCTTCGTACGCTGATGTTGAACAGGGTTTTCAGACAGATACACGGCGGAAACATTATCGCAGTATACAATAGTGGCACGTCGAATAGGGACATAAAGTTCAGTCAATAAGTTTCGAATCCAACTAACCTCAGTAACAGTATTTGCAACCCCACGATACTCAGCTTTTGCGCTTGATCTGCAGATCGTGGGTTGCCTTTTAGAGGACCAAGAAATTAAATTATCACCAAGAAAAATGCAATAGCCCGAGGTAGACCGCCGAGAATCCGGGCAACCGCCCCAATCGGCATCGGAGTATGCGGTGAGAGACAAACTAGGTGAAGCCGATAAGTGAAAGCCATAATCAATGGTGCCGTGAACATACCTGAGAATGCACTTGAGAAAAGCCATGTGTGGTTCTCGTGGAGCATGCATAAATAAACAAACCTGCTGCACTGCGTATGTAATGTCCGGTCGAGTAAACGTGAGATACTGAAGGGCACCTGCAAGGCTTCTGTAATGCGTACCATCGACTAAGGGATCGCCATCAAATGCACTGAGTTTAGAACCTGTATCCGTGGGTGTGGTACACGGTTTACAATGTGTCATGTTTGCCCAGTGAAGAATATCTTTTGCATACTGTTTTTGAGACATGAATAAGCCGTCTTTGCTTCGTGTGACAGAAATACCCAGAAAGTGATATAGGCTACCCATGTCTGTGATGGCGAATTCCCTTGCCAATGTGGTAATGATGTTCTTAAGGAAAATAGGGTACAAAGCAATGAGAATAATGCTGTCTACATATAATAACAAATATGCCATGTGTGTCCCTTTACGGTAGACAAAAAGTGATGCGTCTGAGACACTGCTTCGAAATCCCGTAGATTTAATAAATGTAGAGAACCTATTGAACCATGCCCGGGGGGGGCTTGTTTTAGCCCGTATAAAGACTTCTTCAGTTTACAAACGTGATCAGGGTAATTACCATCGACGAACCTGGGTGGTTGATGCATGTAAATAGTTTCCTCAAGATTACCATGAAGGAACGCATTTTTAACGTCCATCTGGGTGAATGGGCCAAGACCGAGAGACGGATAAAGAAAGAATCGTCCTGATAGTAGCCAGTTTAACAACCGGACTGAAGGTGTCTAGACAGTCAACTCCAATGGTCTGAGATTTACCATTGCAGACCAGCCGTGCCTTATATCTATCCAACGTGCCATCTGCTTTAAACTTATGTCTGAACAACCACATGCAACGAATAACTGGGTTGTTTGTCGGTCTTGGCACTAACTCCCATGTATTATTAACCTGCAAAGCACTAAACTCATTATTCATAGCATGTAACCAATTAGGATCCAATAAAGCCTTAAGGTATGAGGTAGGAACGGGGAAAATGTCCGAAGACGATGAGATATTGAGGTTAAAACGGGGATTGGTTTTGGATATTCCAGCTTTGGAACGAGTTCGCATCGGGTGAGCATTGGGTGCGGTGTTTGTTGGCGGGGAAGGGGGGGAGTAGCTCGATGTGGATGAAGCAGAAGCTGATTGAGGGGAGGAAATCGGGCTACTGTTTTGAGGGCCGGAAGTGTGGGACGGAGTGGGAGAAACGGTTTGGGCCAAAAAGGAATTTGTAGGTTGGGCCGAGGGGGAGCCGGTGTAACATCCACGTCCGACCCATTTGTAGGACCCGACCCGTTTCGTACTTTCGCACGCTTTCGATTTTGGATTAATTATTTATCAAGGAATTCCGAATTTTTTTTAATAAATTATATTCTCAAATAATATTTTGATGATCAAAAATCATTTTCGAAAATAAAATATTCAATTGTTAGTCAGTTTGTTAAGAATGAGAATAAAACAATTTGTGATGTTCGTGTGATTTCGGTTATAACCGGAAGACTCGTATAGCTCAATTATCACATTTTTAAATGTTCAATTACCATTTACCAAAGTCAAAGATTGTTTTAGATGGTTATGACTTGGATTTGTTACTTTAAAACGAAAATTTATCAATCCTTGATTTTTGCGCGTTTTTGGTTCGCGAATCGTCGTAATCGGGAACCCGTAAATCTCAAAAATCATATTTTATAGGTCTATAGTGTTCTTATACATGTTTTAAGGTTGTGGTTAAAATTTGGTGCAATTTCGAGTTGAAACGGATAGCGAACGAATAAAGGAAAGAAAATAAATTAAATAAAGCCGCTGGCCGCTGGGATCGAACCAGCGAACTGCTATATAACAAACAAGCGCCCTGACCATTTTGGAAAGCCTGCTTTCGAGTTTTGTATCCGGTTCCAGTATAGAAAACATGTCTGATTTGCGACCTGATCGCGACTGCACTCGTTTTGGGCTATTTTTGGGGCTAGAAAACTCGTTTTTGATCGGTTTAAGGGCCCGTTTTCTCCTGTATTTCGATCCTAAACCCCCTAAGAGTGTTTTCCAACTTTCCCTTGCTTCCAATTCTTTTTCATGATCTCAAATTTGTGGATTGAATCATTTCTAAGATTGACCGACCCATTACCGAAATTATACAAAAACCCTATATTGCTCCCCAAGACACATCTTATCTATAAAATTAACCATGTATTTGCACTCCTGGTGCCTGTCTCGACCTTATCAAGATATCAATTTCGTCTCTGGACCTCTCGATCGTGATGTTAAAAAGTCAAAGGACCGAACTTTGACCATCTGATTTCTCGACCTTCTGCTCATTTTTTCAAGTAAGTTTCTTCACGAAAAATGTTTATTTTACTATTTTCTTCAAAACACAACTCTTCGTTTCTGTTAATTGTTTACTAATAAAAAAACTCAACTCCGTGTGTGGACTTTTAGTTGGGGATGTTCATCGAATGATGATTTTTAATTCATAAATCTCTTTTGTAACAATCCTAAACTGTTGGTGGACCTAATTTGATGTTCTAACAATGTCAAACTTAAATTTTATAAATTAAGTTTGGATCTTTGTCCAAAAACTCATTTAATCTGGACTTTTTACGCATAAATCTTTGGTTTGAAGATTTTGTTGTAATCTAATCATGTTAATCAATTCTGGACTTTTATTAGATCATACGTATATGACCAAACCCATAAATTTGGCCACTTATGTAATTATGTAAAGTTTTAAGCTAATTTTGTAATTATTAAAACTTTAGAGTAGAAAATGTAATTTCACTAAAGTTACATTAAATATTCTGTTTTGAACCTTTAGTTTAAGAAATTACTATCTGAACCCTGTGATTAAGAATTTTCCATAATTAACCCTATGTTATAGAAATTACAATAAAGACCCTAAAATTTCGTCAATTTTGCAAAATAATGATAAAGTCCATAATAAATTAACGTGGTCGTATTAGCGTAATCGTAGTAAATATTTTTGACACCTAAATAATAATCCCCAATTACTCGGAAGTCCTACAAATTTAGTCGTTGTGTCTTCTTCGCTCTTATTATTAATCGTTCGTTAGGTATTCGTCAGGGTTAGTTCTTTATCATCTCGGTGCTATTATCGTCACTCACTCTATTTTTACGCTCTAGGTGAGTACTCATAGCCCCTTTTTGCTTTTATGGTTTTGGGGTGTAACATGTATTTATATCAAACTCAACCTCTATAGTTATATTACTCAAACTCAAATGCGATGCTATGTTGTTATGTGTAA
>JBCNJP010015057.1:0-10232 GCA_039602395.1 Deinandra increscens subsp. villosa
AGGGTTTATGAGTTTGTGAGTTTGTTAAACTCATGATGATAAGGACTTATCCCCATTTCAAAATCTCAACTTTCACTTTGAGATTGAGATGAATCCTTGCCCAACAAAACTGCCGTTCGATTAATTATTTACTTGATTTTTTTTTATTTTTTTTGTTATCGGTTTAAGTCCCGCATCTTCTTAACCAACGTTTCATATGCATGATTTATTCTAAATTCAATGTATACATAAATGATAGGTTCGTGTAATTCTAGTAGCACATAGTTTCACAAGAAGTCATAATCACTTAACATCCATTAGCACACAAGTGCACATAATATTATAGAGTTATAAGTTATGCGTTTTAATAATTTAGTCACCAACGATTAGGACCGACTCAACTCGTGTGTGATTGTTCGTGGACTCGATGACCCCTCTAAGATTCCTATTAGATATATGAATGCATACGTGCTTGATATAAATAATTGTTCATGTTCGTGTTTGTCCAGAAAGTTCACCTGAATTTTCCGGGTGTCACACTAATGTAGCTAGAACTCTCATTGACCCAAGTCAACATCTAGCTAAGAACAGAGGACAACTTATTAAACAATTGGAGTATTCAAGAATTATTGACAGTTTGATGTATTGGATGAGTTGTACCAGACCAGACTTAGCATATGTTGTAAGCAAGCTAAGTAGGTACACGAGTAATCTAAGTTCAACTCATTGGAAATGTGTGACTAGGTTACTTAGTTATCTAAGGTACACAAAGGATTGGGGGTGCACTACAATAGATATCCTGCAGTGATTGAAGGACACTGTGATGCAAATTCGATATCTGATACGAAGGATTCCAGAGCAACGAGTGGATATGTATTCACACTTGGAGGTGCAGCCATATCGTGGAAATCATCAAAACAAATGGTTATTGCTAGATCCACAATGGAAGCAGAATTCATCGCTTTAGATAAAGTTGGTGAAGAGGGAGAATGGCTACGCTAATTTATTGAGGATATACCAAGATGGCCTAAGCCGACAACGACAATATGTATACATTGTGATGGCCAATCGGCAATTGGCAGAGCTCATAGCACAATGTATAATGGTAAGAATAGACATATAAGACGTAGACATAATACGATACGCTGACAAAAGGCCTAAGTAGAGAGTTAGTTCAGAAGTCGTCCATGGGAATGGGACTGAAGCCCTTGAAAGATTAAAGTTCATATGAAGGAAAAACTAACTCAGTTGACTGGAGATTCCAAGATCCGAGTTCAATAGGAGAACCTAATTGTATGAATGAGTGAGGTCACTGTGGGGGGAAGAATTGATAGCTCCACCCACTTTAAGAAGGGGATGTATAATTGGAATCGGTACATCTCCTAGTCCATTCCTAAAAGTGAAAAGTACAATGTTAAGCATGTGGCTTTTAATAATTCAGCTGAGGCAGCAACACGTGGTGAATCACCCATGTTAGAAAGAAGTTGGGTCGCTTCGAAGGGTATTGAGAGGGGGCAAAATACCTAAGAGCTCTCGCAGAACTAGGCTAGTGTTCATGACCATAACAAACATAACTATGAGGATTTGATATTGTCAAGGAGAGTCTTGTGTGAAGCACATTGTCACGTACACAAACGACAGACGAGTTCAAATGCATCACCGCCTACTCAGAGCCAGTAGACTAAGTGTGTTTCATGAGCGAAGGTTCAAAGGGTAACAACTACCTATCGTATGCAGGATTCAACTGTTGAAATTCGATCGGGATTAAGTTACTTCTGAGATCAACCTCCATTCATGTGGGGGATTGTTGGAAAATGTGTGTGAATGAGATGTTTATCTCAAAAGAATTTTTTGTTCAAGTTTGGAAAATGTGATGTGAGCTATCCCACATTGGTGTGGGAACAAAAGGTGAATTGGTTTATAAGGATAAACCTCAAAGCTTTTGACATCACTTGTGTCATGTTTTAATCTGGCTCATATCCTCGCGCAAGGGGGGGTGCGAAAATGGCTAGTCGGGCCGAAATTCTGAACTCGTGCCCGCGCGACCTGCGGACACGAATGTAGCTTCGAAACTTGTGTCCGGCGTGACAAGTTTATACTGGTTTTTTGAAGCACCTTTGAGCAGGTTCTAGAAAACCTTTTTGCATTCTAAACTGATCATTCATTGTAATGGTTAATGAATGATTAATGACAATAAATCGAGGTTAAAGAATGATCCGTTCGTATGCTTTTGCGTGTTTAAATACACAAGTTTGGATCAAAAGAATACACACAAAAACACACATTTTGTTTTGATGTTCGTTGCAGTTGTGCCTCTGATCTCGATTGCTGCTTTATTCCGGTCTTGTTTCAGGCAAGTATCATGTCCGGCTGTACACTTAGTTTTAAACCGGTGTACCCTGGGAACAGACGACGAATCTGTTTAAGGGGATTGTGTCAAACACAAGCCCGATTTCTTTCGGTTTTGTTTTTGTGTTTATCTGTTTTGCAGGGTCTGATCCTGCTGTTGTTCGTGATCGTGTTAGTGTGGTGTTTATGCTTAGTATATATCTTTGTTGAATTGTCATTCATTATCTTTATTATGTATTGTAATTGATCGAACCAGGGGCGGAGCTATGCCCAGGGGAGGGTAGCGCCCGCTACCCCTGAACTTTTCCATCGATGTGCAATTTTTTTTAGGTTATCGGTATTTCGCTACCCCTGAAACAAATTTTCCGCTACCCCTAAAAATATATTACGCTACCCATCCAAATTTTTTATGATTTCTATTTAAATTCCAAGATGAAAATATGATCAAAACGCCCGTTAATTACCTAAAACCGAACAACTAATAAGTTTGTGCACTTTAAAATAAAACTTGTAAGTGGGGGGGGGGGGGGGGGTATTATGTAATTGTGTTAAACTAATATAAGTCAAACAAAATGACATATTTTTGGCCCTCAAATTTAACTTTATACATTTTCGGACATAAAATTGACCCCAGCCAGGGGCTCCGCCCCTTGGACCCCGCCAGGGGCTGCCGCCCCTTGGACCTTGCTTCTCTCGGGGGCGCTGCTCCCGAACCCCCGTTAGTCCTGACCAAAAAACAAAATTGAACGCTACCCCTGAATTTTTTTCCTGGATCCGCCCCTGGATCAAACGATTATTTAAATCGTTACTGAATTTCTAACAGTTATTTGATAATATCATTCAGCGTTTTCCATTATCTTTCAGAAAGTAGTTGACATATAAGGAAGTTGTATCATTAGAGAATGAAAAAAAACAATGTTTGATCGTTTCAAAAAACAAAATGTAGTATTTATTCGGAAGTAATAATGTGTAACAATTTCATAGGAATGTAGGAAATTACTAAATATTTGTTACGCATCTCCAATGGTTAGGATTTGTTTTCCTTCTTCTTCTTCTTCTTTTTTTTTTTTGAATTTGCTTTCACATGGATCTAATATATAAAAGTTAGAGAAAAGAGAGCAACATGAGTCATAGATTCCACAAGTTTTCATGTTCCCCGCAAAGGAAAGTTGTGTAGCACAATTAAGTTAAGGATATGGTAAATTAATAGCTCTTTTTATGTAAAGTTACTTCCCAAATTAATCACACATATTTTTCTACAAAATTAATCAATCATTTAGCTTAATAGGGTATATTCACATTTTCATATATATGTCTTTTCTTCTTAAATACCTTTTTAGCATAATTATATCCATCTACCTCCAATTCAGCCGGATCCCTATATTTCCATTACAAAATACATAAACGAATAAAGCAATTAAATAATTATAATAAGGAAAATTGGACATAAATAATCCGAACTATCGACTATTGGCCGGGAATAATCCCAACTACACATATTGTCAGTGGCAGTCCCAACTATTCAGCTTGTTTTTATTAATAATCCTTCCGTTAAAAAACTTAACGGCCGTTAAGTTGAAGCTGATGTGTCATCCACGTGGACAAGATTTTAATGATATGGATATGTATACATGTATTTTCGTTTTTTTTAAAAAGAAAAAAAATCAAAACCTCTAAATCGATCCCTACCTTTGCGTTCTTCATACTTATCACGTACGTTCTTCAGACTTCTCACCCAAATCGATCCTTACGTCCCCCAACCTCAAATCGATTGAAACAACAATTGATTCTAGAAATTCAATCCCAAATCGATTCTAGCAAACGATACATCCCAAACCATTGACATCATCAAGGAACCGCAAATTGGAAGTTCAAGAAGAAATTGGAAGAAGATAATCATGGCCGCCAAATAATGATGATGCCAGCTCGGATTTAGCAACATTTACTTTCTTTTTATTATCAGGTGACGTTGGGAGGGTGAAAGGGTCTCTACAGCCATTTGCACAAGCTAAAGTCAAAGCTGGGTCAAGGCATTCCAGTGATATAGCAAAAGAAGCATCTTGCACCGGGTGAACTAGGATCAAACCTAGTTTCTCCCCAAGCTCAGTGAGTTCTTCATTAGGTGACAAAGCTCCAAGATTTTAAAGAACAGTAATTGCATTATGAATGGCTAAGGAAACAGGGGGTCTAAGGTTCTTTTCAAGAAGTCTTCAATTTTGCAACTTGGATCAAGAAGCTTCACCTGTATAAGACGTATTAAATGAATTAGTTCATAATCAAAATTCATCACTATTTAAAGAACACATACTTAAGTGTAATCAAGGTGTTATTGGTTGGTTGGAACCGAATGATACAGTAATGAAATAAATTTGTTGTTTCAATGATTTTGAGGTTGGGTACGTAAGGATCGATTTGGGTGAGAAGTCTGAAGAACGCGAAGGTAGGGATCGATTTGGAGGCAGGGATCGATTTTGGCAACATATTGGATACGTACATAAAGGTTTGATCGATTTGAGGGTTTTGATTTTCTTTTCTTTTTTTTCTTTTTTTAAAACACGAAAATACATGTATGCATATCCATGTCATTAAAATCTTGTCCACGTGGATGACACATCAGCTTCAACTTAACGGCCGTTAAGTTTTTTAACGAAAGGATTATTAATGAAAATAAGTTGAATAGTTGGGACTGCCACTGACAATATGTGTAGTTGGGATTATTCCCGGTCAATAGTCGATAGTTCGGATTATTTATGTCCAATTTTCCTTATAATAAAAGTACAAACAAGAAAATCATGGTTGTATATTCTTACATTGTTCACAATACTTAATGAGAGTGAATCTAAAAAGACTTCTTATTTTAAAAAATCTGAAATGAAATTTAGAAAACTCATGAAACCGGTTCTAACAAATTTTGATTGGGCACATTCTAATGGTATCGGAAGCGACTCGTCAAACTTCATAATATTAGCTTTTAGTTTTAGGCAACAAAATTTACATTTTCCAGCTCATTTTGTTTTTCCTTTACGCTATTGTTTTTTAGGATTTAGAAAATTTAAGATTTAGTTTTTGTTTTAAAAAAAGAGGAACCTACCCCCGCAAACATTTATTAATTGGATTTCGGATTTAGGTTTTAGAATTTATGTTTTTTTATCTTATTCTATCTTTTTGCTCATCGTTATTTTTAGGATTCAGCTTTAGAATTTGACTAGCCGGTTCTATGAATACCACTAGAATGAATTCAATAGAGGGTACCAATGGAATGGATTTAGATTCAATAGGGGTTTATTTAAGCCAACTTATGAGTTCTTAAAAATTATTTCATGCTTTTTAAAACAAATAGTCTAACACAACCGTAGTCAATGATATGTGATGGATAATTCCTAAAGATGTATTTCTCGTCTACCTTGTTTTTCTATATTTTATATAATCGCTTAGTGTTCTCAATACGACTTGATATTTCAAACAGTTTAACATTCATTACTCGACATTATGATAAGATGATATGTGTATCGACTACGTATATATTATTTTTATAGCTTTACAGCTTGATGAAAACCTATATCTTCAAGAGAAAGCCTAGAAAATCAAACAAGAGATAAAACGGCTCTGACAACGAGTTTGAGATATTGAAATGTAACAAAAGATCAAATGGTTCCGACAACAAGTATGCGATCTGAAGTTGCAACGGGATATGCGCAATGCGGAGACCGAGTCGAGCAGCATAGTCGAGGGTGAAGATGGTGACGGAGAGCAGCATCTGCTCGGTTGTAACCCACCCAAGTTCTCTAAACTAATCTATCCAGAGGGTGAGACGAAAAAACGAGCCTCGGTTTGTTGAAGGTTTTAATAAGGAGGTGAATGTGGATATATAGTTGTATTTGGGATTTTGGTGATTACACTTTGTATAATACCCGTTGAAATCAGACATTAAATAGTTTTTTTTTTTCTGTAAAAACAAACAGCCTATAAGCCTCAAATAATACCTATCATTCTCTTTACTAAAAAACCCAAGATAAACATACTAAAATAACCCATGATTTCCTAGTCTAGTGATATGGAGTTTGCCCCACCATATAAGTGATAGAGAGTTTAAATCCTTATAAATACAAGTTTTGTTAAATTTGTGAAGAAAGATATTTACTTAAAAGAAATAAATACTAAATAGTAGACTCGATCCAAACTAGATACCAGGAGATACACACCAATACTCATTTACCTTTCATTTATCATCCAACTTTCACATGTGAACCTCTTCACCCCATATCTTGTTGGTTCACCAATATACTACTTTAAACAATCAAGATCAACACCTTTATTTCTCATTTTAATCTTGATATTAACGCCCTTTTTTTTCTTCCTTCCTCTCGATTTCTTGCTACTTGTGTCTTGCTCAATTCATGCTTGATTATTATGCTCAATCCGTGCTTAATTATTGTTTGGTTCAGTGGCGAACCCAGGAATTTTTTTTATGGGGTTCGGAATTTTTCGGTTTGTAAATTTTTTTTGTTCGTCCACCGTATATACATTTTTTTTGTCTTTTTTATCGTCCCCCTATATACAAATAAATTTTTTAGACCGTTTCGGTTCGGTTCAGGTCGGGTCGGGTCGGTGATGGATCAATCGACATTCGATAACAAAATTACAAAATAAGACAATAATATAAAAAAGTTAGAACAAACTTTGTCATTCCCCAACTTAAATAATTACAAAACACTTAAACTTGCTCTCTACGGATTTTCATTTTTTGGAACCTATCAATCATATTATCCGTCGACACATTTTTATGCAACTCCTTCTCGATATAACATATACAACTATCACTCAAATTTTCATCTCCAATTCGGTTACGTAAATCAGACTTCACAATCTTCATTGCAGAAAAGCATCTCTCAACACTTGATGTTGCCACGGGTAAAACAAGAGTAAGCTTTAATAAACGGTACACCAATATAAATGAATGGTGTTTTTTTGTTTCAACCATCAATCGTGCAAGACTAGATAAACCATCCAAATTGTGAAACCTTATATCTCCTTTCAAATTATCAATGTAGATCGTGAGTTCAACCTTAAGTCTTCTTCTATCTTCTTCATCAAAATCACATGGATACATCTCAGCTAACCGTAGTATCTTTGGTATATCAAAGGATGCAAAATTATCACATGGACTCAAGCAAGCCATACAAGTAAATAACTCAGAAGTTACCTCGTTAAAACGATTTCCAAACTCTTGTATTTGCATATCCACCACCGTGTTGAAACAATCATACTCGTAATAATGTCGACACGTCATGTTTGTCTTTTGTCTTGGATTTCTTGGGTTAATGTAGACATCATTCATGTTTACCATTTGAACATTATGTTTATCACAAAAGGAGTTAACCGTCTCAAGAAATGATGGAAAACTGTTTAATCTAAAATGCTCAAGTCCACGCTTGGTTGATGTAACCAACGACATTGCATTCAACAAATCTTGGTCCTTCTTTTGAAGACTTTGAGACAAATTGTTTGTTGAATCAAGAAGGTGCGTCAGTAAATGCAAGTAAAATACAAAATCATACCTTCTCAAATCTTCAATAAGTCCTCCCGCTTGTGTGATGTTAGTAGCATTCGAAGACGTTTCTTCAACGTATTCAAGAACTTCAATGATCGAATCATATAAAGTAGCCAAACGAGAAACAGTTTTATAATGTGAATTCCAACGAGTATCTCCCGCCCTAGTGAGAGAAAGTTCTTGATTCAGACCGGTACCGGTACCAAACTCGATTTCCAAATTCTTTTTTTTCTCTTCCATTTTGTTTTTTTGCGATTCGCGAAGCTTGTCTTGTCGCTTACAAGATGCACAAATGACATTAGTCAAACACGCGACAGTATTAAAGAACCTTAGCACACCCACATGTTTTTTTGCAACCGCCACCACAACTAATTGAAGTTGGTGGGCAAAACAATGTACATAAAAGGCTGAAGGATTTTCTTTTAAGATCAAAGCTCTCAACCCGTTGAACTCACCTGCCATGTTACTCGCACCATCATAACCTTGACCTCTTAGTTTACTCAAACTCAATCCATATCGGGAAAATACATCATCAATGGCAGATTTAAGAGATAATGCAGAAGTGTCCATTACATGAACAAGACCTATAAACCGTTCTTTCACAATCCCATATTTATCCACATATCGAATAACCACCGCCATTTGTTCCTTTTTTGACACATCACTTGATTCATCAACTAGTAAAGAAAACACATCACCCCCTAGATCTTCAAAAATTTGTTTAAGTACCTCTTCTGCGAAACAATGTTTAATGTCTAGTTGAATTTTAGGAGACGTCATCTTACTATTCCCGGGAGCATTCCCTAAAATAACATTGCCAAGCTCTTCACTTTGTCTTCCCATTAGATCTAAAAATTCCAAGAAATTTCCTCTATTTAAAGAGTCACTTGATTCATCATGACCACGAAAGGGTAAACCTTGGCTCAATAATGTTTTGGCAAGCTCAATAGATGCACTTAATCTAAGTCGATATTCATGTTTTTGCTTATCACTTTGTTTCACAAACACGGATTCTATCGATTGATTTTTTCTAGTCAAATCCTCACACTTTTTCAATGACTGGTTGTGAATGCTATTCACTTGTCCAACATGACGATCAAACCTTTCCTTTTTATTCCAACTATTAAAGCCCTCATCTACAAAAGCATCCTTGTGATTTCCATAGTAATCCTTAAACAAATAGCAACACAAACAATATGCACGATCATTTGTTTCACTATATTCCAACCAATTTTTAAAACTATCATACCAAGTAGCTTGAAAACGTCTCGCCTCGCCACCAATAATTGTTCGTTTAAAAGATTGAGGTCTTGGTTGAAACGGTCCCTTGCTTAAGTAATATCTTCTAATTTCATCTCGTTGATTAGGATTATATGATGTTAGTGGTTTTCGTTCACCGGGATCCCTTGGAAGAGTATTAACATCAACATATTCGGGAGTCTTTGAAGATGAAGATTTCCCTTTGCGCACTACAAATCGGTCCATAATCCCTACATAAAAAAATAACAATTACACAAAACCACTTGAACAAATAAACAACAAATCTGTATAGAATCTGTGTTGAACTTGAACAAATGACAAACAACAAATTTCAATTTACAAATGAACATTTGATTTCTTATGAATATGTGTGTGTAACTGTACAAATATCAATTATCAAATATGAATCAAAACCACTTGAACAAATGACAAACCTCCACATGAAAATCTAAACAGAAAATCACAAGATATTAGAATTTAGATACCTTGATCACTAATCAGTGGCGGAAGAAGAAGGAGGCGACGGGCGAGGCTTGATTCCGGCAGGCGGCGGACAGTGGCGGACCGCGGACTGGCGGACAGTGGCGAACCGGCGGGGGGGGGGGGGGGGGCTTGATTCGGTGTGATCTCCGGGCACCGTCGTGGCGTCGTACGTCGACCGTCGGCGTCGATTGAAATTCCCTCCGTCCCGCTCTTTGTTTCTTGACTTCTTCTGCCTCTGCGTCCTGCGACCGCCACTAGCCCAATTCAACAAAAACCTTTTTCTTTTTATTTGGGCCTGAACTAGAAGTGGGCCTTTATTTAAATTTTTGTTAATATAGACATATATTTATATAGATTGAGTTTTTTTTAATAGTTTTTTTAATAGTTTTTAGTTTATGAATTATGATTATTAATTTTTAATGATTTAAAAAAAATTAAACATATACATATATTTTTTTTTATGTTGAGGGTCGGTGTAAAAATTCTATGGGGTTCGGTTACAAAATTTCTTGGGGTTCGGTTCGTAAAAAATCGGAAAATTAACACACCGCGTAAAAAATTCATGGGTGTCGGGCGAACCCCTAGGGTGACACCTAGGTCCACCACTGGT
>JBCNJP010015058.1:0-10232 GCA_039602395.1 Deinandra increscens subsp. villosa
AGATAAGTTAGATAAGAATAATTAGGAGTACAACTTATAAAATTCACAACTTAGAGAAGGGATGCCGTAATCTAATTGCAAATTATATAATGTAGGATTATTCTTTTGAGATTCATTGAAACTATTCAATGGCATGTTTAATCTCGGAATATGCTCTTCCATTTGTGACTGGGATACCGAGGATCACAAACAAGATGTGAATAACCATGCAAATCTGCTTGGCAACCTCAATGTCATTTATCATCTCAATTGATGTGCTGGTTAGCCACACGCGCTCCATCAACAATGATAATTCTTGAGATACCCATTATCACTCTTTATTAGTCCCTATTAGTGTGCTGGTTAACCACGCACGCTCCACTAACGACTTATAAAGTGTAATGTGCAATTTCATGGGTTAGCATACAATTTCACATTTTTCCTAAAAGTAACTAGGAATAGTAAATATAGGTTTAGTTACTTTCAATATCATTATACTTTTAATGTTATCAATTTAGCCCTATCAGACCCGTTCGGCTAACGACCCTCCACTAGTCAAGGGAGCGGTGGGTGAGGAATGTACACCCATTCGACTACCATTTTATAGGCAATCTCCTTATACCCCCCTTACAGACCAGCTTCGTGAATGAGGCCTACTATTGGTCGACTGACTTTATTCTTATACATATAGTAATTATTAATCTTTTACATATAGTATAAGGTGTATTTTAAAACTTTTTCAAAATACTAGGTTTATTAGGAAATAAACCCATGGATCAAATTCGTATATATATATATATACTATATATAATTTACGAATTTATATATATATATATATATATATCAAATACAATTAATTATCTATTAATAAGTATATACATATATATATCTTATAGGATAACTATTAATTTAATTAACTTATCCTAAGGCATTCGAAATTCTAGGAGCAAGATTAGGTTTACTATAACCCTAATTACTAAAATCGAATTTTCAAGCCTCCTAGCCAAAATCGAAATTTCCAAGCCTCCTATCACAATTTATTCTAGTCATAGCTAATTCAATAGAAAACAAGCCTTATGCTCTGATACCACTGATGGGTTTCAGGCACTACAAGCATACTTAAACTCTTAAGGGTGCATGCAACCTAAAACCAGGATCTATGTTTTCTCTATTGAACCTACAACTAAGAAAAAATAATAAACCCTAGTCTATTGCGAAAAATAAATACCCAAGTAAATAAAATAGACAGATTTACATACCTTTTAGTTGTTATAGCAAACAACTAACACAATCCCCTCGAACGTTGGGAAGCTAGCACCACAAGCGTCGTGCCTCTGATGGGATCACACCCAAGAACTCCAAAGGGAGAATATTAAACTAGAAGTGGTTAGTCCAAAATCGAATTTGGTTAAACCACAAAGGAGGGAGAAAGAGAATGGGGAATACTCAACCCTTTGGTGCAAATTGGAATGAGATCTCAAGGCTCCTATTTATAGGCTTGAGTAACCTCCTCATTTAACAATTCCACCAATGTGGGATTATGAGGAATTTCGAAAATTCCCTTGACCTACAAGGGATTTTCGAAAATCTCAATGTGGGATAAACCCATTCCTAATATAAATCAACTATTGATTTAATATTTATCTCCTTTAATTAACAAACTGTTAATTATCCTCCCAAATAGTTTTGTCTAGTTAATTATTAAACTATAATAATTAACAACACTATTACTTTTCCCTTTTAATTAATTCTCCATTTGCTGAGTCTCGAGGGCAACCCAAAAGGACTGTGCTGCTATCAATTATAGTTATAGGCTTAGACACCTAATCCAACAGAGGCCTCCATAGCCGAAGAAACCCCGAGCCCTCCATGTCGAATAGGCAGGGAAGCGAGCCGCCACTGAAGGTCCCCAAAATAAGCCCCTCCACAGACCACAATGTTTTCAACTGTCTCGCGCAGGGTCTGATCAAAGCAGGAGGCCGCCCCTTGCATGTGGGCGGGGGGACATGTCCGCAGGAATAAATAAAAAGGAGAGAAGAGACTGCCGTCTCCTCCCCCTCCCCCTTCTTCTTCTCCAACCGGAGACAACCTGCGACCTAAATCCTAAATCCGGCAAGTCTTCGCCTCACTAGCCTAAGTCCGACAACCGGCGACTGCCGTCTCCTCCCCCCTCCCCTTTCTTCTTCTCTACAGTATACTATCACTGCTACCCCCTCAAATGCCACCATCTACCACCACCGACAAGTCTTCGCCTCACTAGCCATGAAGAACCAGTCGTCTCCTCCGCCCTCCACCACCACAACCACCCATCTTCACGAGCTAGTCAGATCCAAATTGGAATTATTTAACCCTTATTTCAAGCTCTGGTAGTCAGATCCAAATTGGGGGTTTGCTTCAACGGAATTTGGGGGTTCGCCAGGGGGTTGTGTCGCCGGCTGCGTCTCCGTTAAATGACGGAGAGGAGGAGGAGATGGGGGTGCGTTGGTGGTGTGGGGTTGTCAAGAAAACAACGAGGCAGAGGTCACCGGGGGCGTGGTCGAAGAAGGTGGGTCGCCGGAGGGTGTTGCGAGATAGAGATGGTCGCCGGTCGAAGAAGGTGGGTCGTCGTAGCGCCGCCGTGTCGCCGCTACTCTTTGGCCAGAATTCGCCACCGGAAAAACGGGCACTACTAGAAACAGGGCTTTCCTTGACACGCGAACGATGACACTCGGTCCTTTCTTGACGCGCAAAAAAGGGTGTCATAAAAAAACTGTCAAGAATTAAAAGTTTCTAAGACGAAATGACGCGCATTTTTGCTGGTCATAAATTTGTGTCATATTTTATAAAAAAAAACACGGAGGACACTTCAGAATTGTGTGTCAAGAAATCCCTGTCGTTTTTTATTTTTTTCCCGCCTAAAAATTTCCCCAAATTTTTTTGCCCTAATTTCCCCCAAATTCACTCCTATCCCAAATTCTCTTCCCGCTCTCGCCAAAAAAACAAAAAAACAAGTCCACTTCTTCTGCTTCTAGGGTTTTATCAACATGTGCGGAGCTTCATAAATCTGAGTAGGGTTCGGAGGTCGATCTCCCCAAGTTGACTCCTATTGCTGGAGGTAAGGTTCGTTGTGAAGCTCCCTTTCCTCCCATCGACCTGCCAGCGGTATGCTCGGCCTCTCCAAAACCCTAAATCACTCCTACAACTGCAACCACCTCCGCTTATTCGAAGCCCTAATCCACAACTGTTCGACTTCCGATTGCGTGTAGTTAGCAAGTCAGGTACCAAAATCGTTCAATTCCTCTGAGGTTAAGCTCTGCTCCCGAAAATTTTGTTGATTAAATTTCTTTTTTTGGTTACCTACACATCAGTCGTACGAATCGTATAAGCCGCCGTCTCATTCTTCTGGTTGCTCGTGTTTGGCCATTCAGGTAATTTTCCACCCAGTCATTCTGGTGCTTAAACGTAGTTACGGACCAGAGATTGATATATGGAGTGCAGGAGTTATTCTTTACATTCTATTATGTGGCGTTCCTCCATTCTGGGCAGACAATTCTCTTTTTATTCCCTTGTTGATTGATATACTTCTCTTCGCGTATAAAATATATGAATTTATGTTGTGTACGCTTCCTTTTTGTTGCTTACCTATCATGGTACAGATTAATCGAACTTTATTAATCTTCTGGATAGTCCGAGTTAAAATTCTTTTTGCTTAAGGTCAGTTTTGTAATGCAGAATCCGAACAAGGTGTTGCACAGGCTATTCTTCGTGGGCAAATAGATTTCAAACAGGAATCATGGCCCAGTGTTTCTGAAGGTGCCAAGAGTCTTGTACGCCAGATGTTAGAGCCAGATCCAAAGCTTCGACTTACGGCTATGCAAGTACTTGGTATGCTTTAGAGTTATTTATAAAAGTTCTTTTTGGTGAACTCTTCACATGAATATATTGGAGATAATATGATGGTGAAGGAATATGGACATTTCAATGTTTAATTTGAAGACTGTTTATTCTATTATAGTATTATGCTATTTAACGTATAATTTTTGTATTTGTAGAACATCCTTGGCTCCAAAATGCTAAAAAGGCTCCAAATGTGCCCCTTGGTGATGCAGTCAAGTCAAGATTAAAGCAGTTCTCATTGATGAATTGATTTAAGAGAAAGGCTCTAAGGGTTGGTTAAATGGATCTTTACTCCTTTATGTGTCAGATACACATGTATTTATAGTTTTATACCTTCTTGCATTTGTGATACTCTTTTGGTGTTGTAGGTTATTGGCGATTTCTTGTCTAATAATGAAGTTGAAGACATTAAGGAAATGTTCAAAAAGATTGATATGGATGAAGATGGTATTATTACTACCCAAGAATTGAAAAGTGGACTACAAAAGTTTAATACACAGCTTGCAGAGTCTGAAGTACAACTGCTTATTGAAGCTGTGAGTATAAATTTACTTTTCTTGTGTGAAAACAATACGAGAATGGAAATTTGTATAAATCCTGCAACTAATCTATAATTAATAGAGGCCGCAATTCTACCCATATATATATATATATATATATATATATATATATATATATATATATATAATATTAATTCCGTCTCGGACTTACGCCTCGGTTCGCCTTGAGGCAACGATTGAAATATAACCAAATTTGATATCTTAACTGGCTTTACTGGAGCTGGCTAACTGGGCCGATGGGTTGGGTAATGATTGAAATATAACCAAATTTGATTTATTTACAAGTAAATGATTGAAATTCCACTTCGATTGCTGCTGTTCACAAGCAAGTATAGATACTAATTAATGCTTCCGCTTAGGTTGAGGCAATTGTAACCAAAGGATGAATTGCAACATGTTGCTCAACTATGCAAGTCAGAAGTTGGTTGATTGTTAGCTGTTAATTGTTGGTTTTGAGGACCATCATGATGTATCTTGACAAAAAAACCTTTTAAGAGGTGAATTATTCATTTTATACGTTTTTCACAGCATGTTATTTTATGTTATTTGACTTGGGTAATTTTTTAAAATCGAATGTTTTATAAATTTCAGGTTCTAAGCATAGAACTATCGACTGGGATACCAGCAGCACCAAGTGAAGCAACTGTTTATGCTTATACCAAGGTGAATGATATTTTCTAGAACAAACGGGTTAGATTCGGGTTATATTTTGTTGATCACGGGTCAGGTTAACTATTTTTTTAGCTAAATAGGAAACAAGGAGGGGTTTGATGCTAAGGTTCTAGAGTGTGAGTTTAAAATGTAATGCAAGTATGTAACACCTGCATCAGTGTGATATTTTTGCAAATTTATCTTCTTCTTCTTGAGATCAGTTAGGATTGTATTTGTTCAATGCATATCCGGATGGTAACTTTTTCTTCTTCTAGTACACTGTGCTATGCATTGGTATGATAAAGTATCTGGTCTTTGGGGAAAGGTAAATATTTATCTATCGCAGATGGGATTTGCTTAACGAACTAGTTAATGGTGTTTTTTTTGTTGGAAACTAGGGAAGCTCACTGGATAGCAGCATGAAAGAAATAGAACAATGGTGGATTTGGGCACTTTTCCAAGGTAAATCAAGTGTGAAAAACAGTCGGTAGTTTTTTTCTTTATGCCTACAAAAATAGTTAAGAGAACTTGAAAAAAATCATAGGTTTCGCCTTGAGAAATGGTTTTCTGTTTGAACAAGTCTAGATGGTTTTCTGTTTGAACAAGCCGATTGGGTACAATTATCTAAGGTAGAGTTGTGCTAAAATTTCTGTTATAATAAGTACATATTGAACTATTTTCTTATACAACAGATTTGTATATTAAGACTAAATTCCAATAATAGCCCCTTTGAATCAGAATTTGATTAAGGTTCTGTGTTACTATTCCTTTTTCTTTTTTCACTTATGTTATTGTTATGTTTGCAGATTGATGGACACTTTATGGAATAATGATTGCAGTCTCTTTAGAAGGTTGGTTCACCGTTTATGTTTGTTTTCTTATTATATTGTCTTTCTTTTTTCTTTTAAGTGATTACCCTACTTTACCTATGGTGTGTACATGTTACCTATTGTCTTTCTATATTTTATTTATCAAGGGTTTAGAGTCTTGGTTATTTTGACAGAGTGAAAGCCATCTCACCTTCTTTTTTATAAGCCACTAACTCTTTTGGTTGTTAGTTTTGAACTATATCTTATAGTTATAGGTTATTTTGAGCATTTATCTGCCGAGGAAGTGGCAGGAATCAAGCAAGAGGCTTCACTGTTCGTAATGGTCACATTAATGTTAGTAGCAAGGATCCATTTGTAAACTCATTAACTTTGTAATGTTTGCTATATATATGAAATGTATTATTTATTGTTGTTAGAGTATTTTTTTATTTTGTATTGTCAGGTTAAATGTCATTTAATGTAGAAATTAGTGATTTACAAACAAATAATTTTTTTTTTAATTTTTTTTAAAACATTCTTGACGCGCAAAAACGCGTGTCATCTCTATTTATGACGGGGGCTTCCTTGACGTGCATTTTATGACGCGCATTGCACGTCATAAAATGCGCGTCATTGTTTGCGCGTCAAGAACTTCTTGACACGCATTTTGCGCGTCAAGAAGCTTCTTGACCCCTGCATCCTTGACACGCATTTGCGTGTCAAGAAGGCACCTTCTTGACGCGCAATGCACGTCAAGAATGCCAGTTTTTGTAGTAGTGGGGAGACCCCCTTCCCACCTGATCTCTCTCTCAGTCACATCACACACATGTGTATAAAATTGACAAAAATTACAAAAACACCCCCTGATGTATAATAAAAGTTACAAATGAAAAGAAAGAGATAAGAGATAATTAATAAAAATTACAAAAACACCCCCTGATGTATAAAATGACTAATATACCCTTCTACTTAACAGAAAATTTTAACTCTGTTAGTTAGAGGGATTCATATGGCAACGAAATACAAACCTCAGGTGAAGATTTGTTAAAAATTTGAAAATCGGATGCAGGTGGCAAAACTGGACAAACGTCAGGGATGCAAATAGTAATTTACTCTATTATTATTTTGTATTTATCAAAAGGATATATAACACTGAAACTTCATATCCTAAAGTTACAACTTCTATAAAAAGGGATGGAGCCGGACTAAAGACGGATAGGACCGGAGTAAGTATATAACTTTTTTCGGACCGAACGAGTATAAATTTACACTATAGAACGAAAAACCGGACCAGACCAAAGAACAGTCTAGCCCCTTTTAAAAGCTTTGCCCTTTGACCTTATAAGCAAAACTCCATCAAACATATGTAGTTTTAATTAAATTAAAGACAAATTTTCATCAAACTTTATCTTATCTTCCTCTATCCAAACCTACAGCCAATTTTATTTGTTTTGTTTACCAACTCTCCCTAATAGTGGTTACCAACTCTCCCGAGTGGTACCATACTGGAGAATCTGTTCCACAAATATATAAAATTATCAATGAGATAACATATGTTTTTTTGAAAATTTTGATAACGATGGCATGGGTACATCACTACCTACTACATAAGAACTCCAAATGACATTTTAGAAAACTTTTAAATAGTTAGCCTAGTCTTAATTAAGCTTCAAAAACACAATACAAATTTGGTTGAATTCTCTAACAAGATTAAAAACTGCAGACTGCCCAATACTATTGTAATTATAACTAGGAAAATTGGATTTAAATAATCTTAACTTTTAAAGGTTGGTAAATAATAATCTTATCTTTCGAAATTTCTCCTATGGTCTCACGTTTCACCCTATTTATTTACATTGGAGTTTGGACCACCCGTTAAAAAAGTTAACACCGTTAACTTTTAGATGACGTGGCATAAAATCTGTTGACGTGATAAGGATGACTTTGATACTCTTTTATTTTTTTAATCCTTTTTTTTCACATGGCATATCGAGACTTTTAAACAATCATAACTCGCTTAAAAATAATTAAAACGGGAAACTGAAGATATCACGATGCTTGAAATTGTAAGACGAGTCCAATGAGATGTGGTTTGATACAGTTTTGTAAAGATTTAAAAACCGAGTGTAAACACGGTACGGGAACGACGACGATGAACTGCGATTTGCGAATCTAATTATATATATAACAATGAAATTTGAAGATGAATAGTGGGGTTTTAGGTTATGTATATTGGCCACGTAAGTTTGAATCTTCGACATTTTTCACCCTTAAACTTTTACTCTTAGTTTTTTCTTTTTTTTTTAGTTTTCATAAATTGGCCACAATAGTTTGAGACTTTGATGTCTTTTATCCTTAAACTTTTACATTTTTTTAAACGGAATAGTAAACTTTAGATTTTCATATCTAGCCACATATGTTTCATACTTTTACGTTTTCTACCCCTTAATTATATATATAACAATGGAATTTGAAGATGAATAGTGGGGTTTTAGGTTAAATATATTGGCCACGTAAGTTTGAATCTTTGACATTTTCACCCTTACACTTATTTTTTTTTAATTATTTTTAGGAAAATTGGATTTTATTATATGAGTTTTAACTCATTGACGAATAATAATACGAGTTTTAAAGTTGGCGGACAATAATACCAATTAATGAGGTGGGTGTAAATAATGAAATGCCGTTAGTTGAACCCTAACGGTGTTAGTGATTTGCTAACGTGGCACTCAATGAGGGACTCTTTTTGTAATTCTTAAAAATGAAGGGGCTTATACAATTTACAAAACTCATTTTATATAATTTACAAAACATACCCTTTATTTTCAGAAATTACAAAAAGAGTCCCTCATTGAGTGCCACGTCAGCAAATCACTAACACCGTTAGGGTTCAACTAACGGCATTTCATTATTGACACCCACCTCATTAATTGGTATTATTGTCCGCCAACTTTGAAACTCGTATTATTATCCGTCAATGAGTTAAAACTCATATTATTAAAATCCAATTTTCCTTATTTTTATTTTTTAGTTTTCATAAATTGGCCACAATAGTTTGAGACTTTGATGTCTTATATCCTTAAACTTTTATATTTTTTTAAACAGAATAGTAAACTTTAGATTTTCATATTTAGTCACATATGTTTCATACTTTTACGTTTTCTACCCCCTAACTTTTTAAAGTTTTTTTTTTCTACTTTGGCCACGAAACTTTCACAATTTTACGTTTTCTACTTTTGTTTTCACATATGTTCATACTTTTATATTTTCTACCCTCTAGCCATTTAAACTTTTTTTTAAAGTTTTGTGGTCTTCTACTTTGGCCATGAAACTTTTACAATTTTCCGGTTTTCTACTTTCGTTTTTAGTATAATTTTAGAGTTTTCGACTTTGACCACGAATTATTTTTATAGTTTTATTATACTTTTACATTTATACCCTCCTTAACTTTTCTACTTTCGTTTTTTAGTATACTTTTTTAGTTTTATACTTTCATAATGAGACTTTTGAACTTTTATGTTTTATACCCCTCAACTTTTTTTTACTTTCATTTTTTATTAGACTTTTAGAGTTTTCGACATTGGCCACGACCATTTTATAGTCTTACACTTTGACCACATTATACTTTTCTTACTTAAACTGGCTGGTAAATGGGTGGCTCGCCACGAATCGCGGGTGGATCACCATCCTCTGACTTTTAAGCTTTTGTTTTTGCTTTAATTTTTGTTGTCTTCTACTTTTGCCACAAAACTTTTATAATTTTATTATTTATACCCCTTAATTTTAAAACTATTTTTTTTAATACTTTGGTCACGAAACTTTCCCTTGACTTTTCCAATTTATTTTTGTTTTTTCTTTTTTTTTCTTTTAAGTTAAAGCTTTCGACTTTGAAGACGATTTTTATAGTTTCTATTTTAGCCACGAAACTTCTTATAGTTTTACGTTTTATACCCCTTAAGTTTTTCACTTTTGTTTTTATTTTTATTTTGTTTAAAGTTGGAGTTTTCGACTTTGACCACGACTTTTTTATAGTTTTATTAGACTTTTACGATTATACCCCATAACTTTTCTACTTTCGTTTTTTAGTATACTTTTATAGTTTTATATTTTCGCCACAAAACTTTTAGACTTTTATGTTTTATACTGTTTAACTTTTTTACTTTCTTTTATTATTATACTTTTAGAGTTTTCAACTTTAGCCACGACTTTTTTATACTTTGACCACACTAAAACTTTTTTAACTTAAATTGACAGGTAAATGGTGCCCGCCGCGAAGCGAGGGCGGGTCACCAACTTGTATAACTTGAACGGAAATTGAATTGGGTTGCACTACGAGACTCGCAATGTACAATCAAAT
>JBCNJP010015059.1:0-10232 GCA_039602395.1 Deinandra increscens subsp. villosa
CAATAAGTTGTGTTTAGGACCAATGATGGCCCTATAAGGAGTGTTTAGTAGGGCAATGAGGGTCGGTTGGGACCAATAAGTCCTAGTAAGGTGTGTCTTATATAACCAATAAGTTGTGTTTAGGACCAATGATGGCCCAATAATGTGTGTTTAAGGGCAATGAGGGTCCGTTGGGACCAATGAGTCCCAATAAAGTGTGTATATAACCAATAAGTTGTGTTTACGACCAATTATGGCCCAATAAGGTGTGTTTAGTTGGGACCAATGAGTCCCACTAATGTGTGCATATAACCAATACGTTGTGTTTAGGACCAATGATGGCACAATAAAGTGGGTTTAGGGACAATGAGGGTTAGTTGGCACCAATGAGTCCTAATAAGGTGTTTATATAACCAATAAGTTGTGTTTACGAACAATTATGGCCCAATATGGTGTGTTTAGTTGGGACTAATGAGTCCCACTAAGGTGTGTATATAACCAATAAATTATGTTTAGGACCAATGATGGCCCAATAAGGTGTGTTTAGTAGGGCAATGAGGGTCGGTTAGAACAAATAAGTCCTAGTAAGGTGTGTATATAACCAATAAGTTGTGTTTAGGACCAATGATGGCCCAATAATGTGTGTTTAGTTGTGACTAATGAGTCCCACTAAGGTTTGTATATAACCAATAAGTTGTGTTTAGGACCAATGATGGCCCTATAAGGAGTGTTTAGTAGGGCTATGAGGGTCGGTTGGGACCAATAAGTCCTAGTAAGGTGTGTCTTATATAACCAATAAGTTGTGTTTAGGACCAATGATGGCCCAATAATGTGTGTTTAAGGGCAATGAGGGTCCGTTGGGACCAATGAGTCCCAATAAAGTGTGTATATAACCAATAAGTTGTGTTTACGACCAATTATGGCCCAATAAGGTGTGTTTAGTTGGGACCAATGAGTCCCACTAATGTGTGCATATAACCAATACGTTGTGTTTAGGACCAATGATGGCACAATAAAGTGGGTTTAGGGACAATGAGGGTTAGTTGGCACCAATGAGTCCTAATAAGGTGTTTATATAACCAATAAGTTGTGTTTACGACCAATTATGGCCCAATATGGTGTGTTTAGTTGGGACTAATGAGTCCCACTAAGGTGTGTATATAACCAATAAATTATGTTTAGGACCAATGATGGCCCAATAAGGTGCGTTTAGTAGGGCAATGAGGGTCGGTTAAACCAATTAGTCCTAGTAAGGTGTGTATATAACCAATAAGTTGTGTTTAGGACCAATGATGGCCCAATAATGTGTGTTTAGTTGGGACTAATGAGTCCCACTAAGGTTTGTATATAACCAATAAGTTGTGTTTAGGACCAATGATGGCCCTATAAGGAGTGTTTAGTAGGGCAATGAGGGTCGGTTGGGACCAATGAGTCCCACTAATGTGTGCATATAACCAATACGATGTGTTTAGGACCAATGATGGTACAATAAAGTGGGACTAGGGACAATGAGGGTTAGTTGGCACCAATGAGTCCTAATAAGGTGTTTATATAACCAATAAGTTGTGTTTACGACCAATTATGGCCCAATATGGTGTGTTTAGTTGGGACTAATGAGTCCCACTAAGGTGTGTATATAACCAATAAATTATGTTTAGGAACAATGATGGCCCAATAAGGTGTGTTTAGTAGGGAAATGAGGGTCGGTTAAACCAATAAGTCCTAGTAAGGTGTGTATATAACCAATAAGTTATGTTTAGGACCAATGATGGCCCAATAATGTGTGTTTAGTTGGGACTAATGAGTCCCACTAAGGATTATATATAACCAATAAGTTGTGTTTAGGACCAATGATGGCCCTATAAGGAGTGTTTAGTAGGGCAATGAGGGTCGGTTGGGACCAATAAGTCCTAGTAAGGTGTGTCTTATATAACCAATAAGTTGTGTTTAGGACCAATGATGGCCCAATAATGTGTGTTTAAGGGCAATGAGGGTCCGTTGGGACCAATGAGTCCCAATAAAGTGTGTATATAACCAATAAGTTGTGTTTACGACCAATTATGGCCCAATAAGGTGTGTTTAGTTGGGACCAATGAGTCCCACTAATGTGTGCATATAACCAATACGTTGTGTTTAGGACCAATGATGGCACAATAAAGTGGGTTTAGGGACAATGAGGGTTAGTTGTCACCAATGAGTCCTAATAAGGTGTTTATATAACCAATAAGTTGTGTTTACGACCAATTATGGCCCAATATGGTGTGTTTAGTTGGGACTAATGAGTCCCACTAAGGTGTGTATATAACCAATAAATTATGTTTAGAACCAATGATGGCCCAATAAGGTGTGTTTAGTAGGGCAATGAGGGTCGGTTAGAACCAATAAGTCCTAGTAAGGTGTGTATATAACCAATAAGTTGTGTTTAGGACCAATGATGGCCCAATAATGTGTGTTTAGTTGGGACTAATGAGTCCCACTAAGGTTTGTATATAACCAATAAGTTGTGTTTAGGACCAATGATGGCCCTATAAGGAGTGTTTAGTAGGGCAATGAGGGTCGGTTGGGACCAATGAGTCCCACTAATGTGTGCATATAACCAATACGATGTGTTTAGGACCAATGATGGTACAATAAAGTGGGACTAGGGACAATGAGGGTTAGTTGGCACCAATGAGTCCTAATAAGGTGTTTATATAACCAATAAGTTGTGTTTACGACCAATTATGGCCCAATATGGTGTGTTTAGTTGGGACTAATGAGTCCCACTAAGGTGTGTATATAACCAATAAATTATGTTTAGGAACAATGATGGCCCAATAAGGTGTGTTTAGTAGGGAAATGAGGGTCGGTTAAACCAATAAGTCCTAGTAAGGTGTGTATATAACCAATAAGTTATGTTTAGGACCAATGATGGCCCAATAATGTGTGTTTAGTTGGGACTAATGAGTCCCACTAAGGATTATATATAACCAATAAGTTGTGTTTAGGACCAATGATGGCCCTATAAGGAGTGTTTAGTAGGGCAATGAGGGTCGGTTGGGACCAATAAGTCCTAGTAAGGTGTGTCTTATATAACCAATAAGTTGTGTTTAGGACCAATGATGGCCCAATAATGTGTGTTTAAGGGCAATGAGGGTCCGTTGGGACCAATGAGTCCCAATAAAGTGTGTATATAACCAATAAGTTGTGTTTACGACCAATTATGGCCCAATAAGGTGTGTTTAGTTGGGACCAATGAGTCCCACTAATGTGTGCATATAACCAATACGTTGTGTTTAGGACCAATGATGGCACAATAAAGTGGGATTAGGGACAATGAGGGTTAGTTGTCACCAATGAGTCCTAATAAGGTGTTTATATAACCAACAAGTTGTGTTTACGACCAATTATGGCCCAATATGATGTGTTTAGTTGGGACTAATGAGTCCCACTAAGGTGTATATATAACCAATAAATTATGTTTAGAACCAATGATGGCCCAATAAGGTGTGTTTAGTAGGGCAATGAGGGTCGGTTAGAACCAATAAGTCCTAGTAAGGTGTGTATATAACCAATAAGTTGTGTTTAGGACCAATGATGGCCCAATAATGTGTGTTTAGTTGGGACTAATGAGTCCCACTAAGGTTTGTATATAACCAATAAGTTGTGTTTAGGACCAATGATGGCCCTATAAGGAGTGTTTAGTAGGGCAATGAGGGTCGGTTGGGACCAATAAGTCCTAGTAAGGTGTGTCTTATATAACCAATAAGTTGTGTTTAGGACCAATGATGGCCCAATAATGTGTGTTTAAGGGCAATGAGGGTCCGTTGGGACCAATGAGTCCCAATAAAGTGTGTATATAACCAATAAGTTGTGTTTACGACCAATTATGGCCCAATAAGGTGTGTTTAGTTGGGACCAATGAGTCCCACTAATGTGTGCATATAACCAATACGTTGTGTTTAGGACCAATGATGGCACAATAAATTGGGTTTAGGGACAATGAGGGTTAGTTGGCACCAATGAGTCCTAATAAGGTGTTTATATAACCAATAAGTTGTGTTTACGACCAATTATGGCCCAATATGGTGTGTTTAGTTGGGACTAATGACTCCCACTAAGGTGTGTATATAACCAATAAATTATGTTTAGGACCAATGATGGCCCAATAAGGTGTGTTTAGTAGGGCAACGAGGGTCGGTTGGGACCAATAAGTCCTAGTAAGGTGTGTATATAACCAATAAGTTGTGTTTAGGACCAATGATGGCCCAATAATGTGTGTTTAGTTGGGACTAATGAGTCCCACTAAGGTTTGTATATAACCAATAAGTTTTGTTTAGGACCAATGATGGCCCTATAAGGAGTGTTTAGTAGGGCTATGAGGGTCGGTTGGGACCAATAAGTCCTAGTAAGGTGTGTCTTATATAACCAATAAGTTGTGTTTAGGACCAATGATGGCCCAATAATGTGTGTTTAAGGGCAATGAGGGTCCGTTGGGACCAATGAATCCCAATAAAGTGTGTATATAACCAATAAGTTGTGTTTACGACCAATTATGGCCCAATAAGGTGTGTTTAGTTGGGACCAATGAGTCCCACTAATGTGTGCATATAACCAATACGTTGTGTTTAGGACTAATGATGGCACAATAAAGTGGGTTTAGGGACAATGAGGGTTAGTTGGCACCAATGAGTCCTAATAAGGTGTTTATATAACCAATAAGTTGTGTTTACGACCAATTATGGCCCAATATGGTGTGTTTAGTTGGGACTAATGAGTCCCACTAAGGTGTGTATATAACCAATAAATTATGTTTAGGAACAATGATGGCCCAATAAGGTGTGTTTAGTAGGGAAATGAGGGTCGGTTAAACCAATAAGTCCTAGTAAGGTGTGTATATAACCAATAAGTTATGTTTAGGACCAATGATGGCCCAATAATGTGTGTTTAGTTGGGACTAATGAGTCCCACTAAGGATTGTATATAACCAATAAGTTGTGTTTAGGACCAATGATGGCCCTATAAGGAGTGTTTAGTAGGGCAATGAGGGTCGGTTGGGACCAATAAGTCCTAGTAAGGTGTGTCTTATATAACCAATAAGTTGTGTTTAGGACCAATGATGGCCCAATAATGTGTGTTTAAGGGCAATGAGGGTCCGTTGGGACCAATGAGTCCCAATAAAGTGTGTATATAACCAATAAGTTGTGTTTACGACCAATTATGGCCCAATAAGGTGTGTTTAGTTGGGACCAATGAGTCCCACTAATGTGTGCATATAACCAATACGTTGTGTTTAGGACCAATGATGGCACAATAAAGTGGGATTAGGGACAATGAGGGTTAGTTGTCACCAATGAGTCCTAATAAGGTGTTTATATAACCAACAAGTTGTGTTTACGACCAATTATGGCCCAATATGATGTGTTTAGTTGGGACTAATGAGTCCCACTAAGGTGTATATATAACCAATAAATTATGTTTAGAACCAATGATGGCCCAATAAGGTGTGTTTAGTAGGGCAATGAGGGTCGGTTAGAACCAATAAGTCCTAGTAAGGTGTGTATATAACCAATAAGTTGTGTTTAGGACCAATGATGGCCCAATAATGTGTGTTTAGTTGGGACTAATGAGTCCCACTAAGGTTTGTATATAACCAATAAGTTGTGTTTAGGACCAATGATGGCCCTATAAGGAGTGTTTAGTAGGGCAATGAGGGTCGGTTGGGACCAATAAGTCCTAGTAAGGTGTGTCTTATATAACCAATAAGTTGTGTTTAGGACCAATGATGGCCCAATAATGTGTGTTTAAGGGCAATGAGGGTCCGTTGGGACCAATGAGTCCCAATAAAGTGTGTATATAACCAATAAGTTGTGTTTACGACCAATTATGGCCCAATAAGGTGTGTTTAGTTGGGACCAATGAGTCCCACTAATGTGTGCATTCATTTTATAGGACAGTTGAAAGGTATGCATTCAGTATCCAAGGTATGAATGACTTACCTATGCTAAAGAACCAGGGAGAGCTTGAAATATTGAACAAAGCAATAGTCCTTCTAAAATCAGTCACAGAGATCTGTACGACATGAAATAGCATTATTATATTGCAACAAAAAGTTTATCATGATGTAAATAAACAAATATAAAGCACACATTATCAAACTACATGGTGTCATCAACCAATAAAAATAGCATGCCTTATTTTGTTCCTCAATAATAAACATACCTGGGGAATCCAAACCAAAGTCAGTACATCACCAAACTATTAGAAACCCAATTCACCAAAAATGACATAAGGCCATGTTAGGAGCAAAAAACAAAACAATGAAACCTATTAAACCAATGAACACAACCTATTAACCAACCCAAGTAATCAAATCAGTTCTAGTTTAATCAATTAGATGAGATGAACAACACATGAGAAAATCATCTAAAAATCAGTATTATATAAAGATTGCACCATATGTTCAATACAACTTTCAAATTATTATGATTTTTATATAATTAGTTGACTAATCAAATGTCTGAAGTGATCTAAATTATTAAGATTTTATTTAGTCCAACAATATCCAGAAAAGAAAAAAAAAATTGCACCATTCATGTTTCCCCTGAATTGTGTGTTGCATAGATGATTTTTAAAAAAAAAATGGAAACCTTTTTTAGTCTTACAGAATTAAATAAGACATTGCAGCATAGAAACCTATAATTTTCTTTGTGTAATATCAGTTTTCAACTCTCAAAACTAATGGAGTCTAATTTTCTAATAAAAATGACAATACGGGTCTCTTATTTCGATTAAGAAGCAATCCAATAACAGTTTGTGCACATATGATAAATGATATTACTACATATGCAAGAAATCATGAGTACATAGAAAGAGAACAGATGAGTAAGAGGTGCAATTGTAAGAATTGCAACACTCCTACGCCTCAAACCATCACAACAATTACAGTAAATTAAAAGTATTACACTAAAATACATATAAAGGTGTTTTTTAATTTAACCAACATGACCTGTTTCCTTTATGTTCTATAGAACAATGAATTACTACATAAAAAGCACACATTCAGACCAATCTGATTGTTAAAGATTATGCAATTAACCTTAGGATTTTGTTGGATGACAAGGTCTTCTTCCATTTTGCTTTCTAATCCTTCTCAAAATAAGACCACTGGTGGCTCAAATATGTTTTTCATAACCATAAGTCCTAGATCAAAAATCCCATAACAATTAGCTGTAAAAAGAAAAGATCAAATAAAGGACCTATCTTAAGATGCCAAAAGTTTGTACCACATGAAACTGTGGAGCGAAAAAACCCGTTGGAAAGCTAAATTTCTGCAACGAAATCGTTCCACCTGCAAAAAGAAGAAGAAAGCAGCAAGTTTGAAACAGCCTTGTACATTTACATAATCACGTTACCATAAAGCCGAAATCAAGATGTGAGCGAGTCAAATTTGCCCGTCGTATGCACAACTGAAGGTTTTAACCGTAAAATCGAGTTCAATGAAACCCTAATTACAGGTTGTAAATTGAAACTCATGGACCCAGCCCCAATTTCGATTTCAAAGTACAACAGGCACAAATATCTTACCCAACCTGTAAAATTCGCTAGTAGGTGATGGATTCCAGGTTTAAATCCTTGAAGTCGAGATCAATGGCACCACCAGCCTCAGATCTCGTAATTTCCCGATTCATTGATTCGCATCTAGATATGCAAAATGAGTAAGCAAAGCGATTTGATAGAGAAGGGCTGGGTTCGGCGGGAATGGTGGGTGGACGAAGGTTGGCCGGAGGAGAGCTGGATTCGCCGGGAACGGTGGGTGGAGGAAGATTGGCCGGCGAGAAAACGAATGGCCGATGAATGTTCGTGAATAAGAGAGATGAGGTGATTAGGGTTTTTAGAGGAGACGGATATGTGATGGATGGGTCGGGTAGGATCCGTAAGGTTTGGGGCACGAAAACATAGGTTAGGTTTGTAATTGTATATATATACAATAACTAGTTTTTGATACCCGTGCGAAGCACGGGTGGTTTTTAAAAAAATAAATCCAACAATTTAAATATTATAATAAATATAATTCGATAATTGAAACCCGTGCATCGTAAGGCGGTATTTAAAAAAAATCAAAACTAAAATGTACTAATGATTCTTTATATCATCTAAGAGTTTTTTTTAGAGTAAATTACGGATTTCGTCCCTGAGGTTTGCACAAATTTCGGATTTCGTCCCTAAGTTTCATTTATTACGGATTTCGTCCTCAAGTTTTGCAAAAACGTATCGGATTTCGTCCTTTTAACTAACTTCTGTTAATTTTTTCTGTTAAATTTTTTAAATACCCATTATACCCTTATCCTTTTTAATTCAATAAAAGCAAAAAAGAGTAACTGTGGGCCAGCCATCATCACCACCGTGGCCTCAACCACCATCACCACCATGGTCGAAGCCACCACCATCACAGACATGGTCAAACGAAAAAGTGAGATCCGGCTAATTTCTCCGGGTGGAATCCACCAGAAAACATTTCCTTGTGCTTTTGGTTCTAAAAAAAATTATAACCCCAAACACCCCCTCAATCATTTCCAGATCTGGAACCCAAGTCCCCTGCAATCTTTCTCCCTCAATTATTTCCAGATCTGAAATTTTAACTCCCCTGCAACCTTTTTGCCGCCGAGATCTAATTCCGGCGAGAACGTTCTCAAGCAGCGACGCGGAATTCCCATAACGACTGAGCCTGATCTTAACGTTCCGAATCACGTGCCAAGCCTCTGAATCAGAGTTAGACTTTCATTCACGTATCCGACGCGTAATTCCCGTGACTCGATCGATGGCGGATTTAGTTCGGGTGGGGGCAGGGGGAATCGTCGCCGATTTGAGGTGTGGTGAATCGGCGCCGGAGATGGAGGCGTCGTGGATGCATCGGCGTTGTGACCACCCAAACGGTACTGTTGGTGACGATGATGATTCGAACGCCAGATTCCGGTGACTGGTGGGGACGACGGGCCAGATCTGACGGCAGCAGAAGGTGAGGAGGACGGGACTGCGTTGGAAGGAGAGCCGGTGCTTGGTTTCGTCGGAATTCGTCGGAAGAAGAAAGTGGGGGGTGACTAGCCGGATATTCATTGGAGGTGATGGGATTTTAATTTAGTTTTAGGAATTTATTTTAGTTTTATATATTTATGTATTTTTTAATTAAAGATAAGGGTACAATGGTCATTTAACATCCACTTAACGGAATTTTTTAACGGACATCCACCTCAGGGACGAAATCCGATACGTTTTTGCAAAACTTGAGGACGAAATCCGTAATAAATGAAACTTAGGGACGAAATCCGAAATTTGTGCAAACCTCAGGGACGAAATCCGTAATTTACTCAAAAACAAACGTAGCCTACAACTTTTTAACATAAACACATCGGTTAAATCCAATGTTTTCACGACCGGATCGGACCGGCCGGTTGGACCGGGTCCGACCGGTAGCCGGAAGATTTTCGAACCGAACAGGTACGTTGGGCCGGGGGTCTTTCTGGCCGGAGCGGTTGGGCGATTTTCCGGTCCGGCCGGTGGTTCGAACACTGGTCCGGCCGGAATCGTTGTAGTAAAAAAAAAATTGGTCGGAGAAAGAAAGCATCACTCATCGGCGGAATCAAAGGAGGGTCAAGAGGGTCCATTGACCCTCCGGCCGACTAACTTTGCTTCACCGGAGATCCAACATCCAATGTGTTTCTTGATGTTTTCTTAGTGTTTGACCCTCTAAAACTTCAACAAAATAGATAAAATGAACTTAGAAAAGTAAACGAGAGTGGATCTAAAATTTCTTTCGGTTGTGAGTTGCAGGAGTTCCGTAAGCCAGAGAAATAGGTAAGTGAGGAAGAAGATACATATATAAGTAATAAATAAATAGGTAAATGTACGGTTGGGTAAAAAAACTCTTGATTTAAAGCCTATCTTCAAAATAAATTAATATTTTATTGACTACCGTATTTACCTTTCCAACGCTTAAAGTTAAAGAGTTTTTGTTTTATTTGATTTTTTACTTTTTATTTATTTATCTTCCCTTAAGCAAATATATAAAATACTACTATAAAATACGCATATAATTAGGAATTTCATATATGTTGCGGTAAAGAATTTACGTGTTCTTAAAATTATAATATTAATCAAAATTAATACATAATAAGCTTACCGGTTGAACCTCCGGTCCGATCATTCGGTTCCGATCCGACCTTTGTTCTGAAGGATACCGGTCGTACGACCGGTCCGGTTATGAAAATATTGGT
>JBCNJP010015060.1:0-10232 GCA_039602395.1 Deinandra increscens subsp. villosa
CATTGTTCCTAAACAAAACTTATTGGTTATATACACACTTTACTAGGACTTATTGGTTCTAACCGACCCTCATTGCCCTACTAAACACACCTTATTGGGCCATCATTGGTCCTAAACATAACTTATTGGTTATATACACACCTTATTGGGACTCATTAGTCCCAACTAAACACACCATATTGGGCCATAATTGGTCGTAAACACAACTTATTGGTTATATAAACACCTTATTAGGACTCATTGGTGCTAACTAACCTTCATTGTCCCTAAACCCACTTTATTGTGCCATCATTGGTCCTAAACACAACGTATAGGTCATATACACACATTAGTGGGACTCATTGGTCCCAACTAAACACACCTTTTTGGGGCAAAATTGGTCGTAAACACAACTTATTGGTTATATACACACTTTATTGGGACTCATTGGTCCCAACTGACCCTCATTGCCCTTAAACACACATTATTGGGCCATCATTGGTCCTAAACACAACTTATTGGTTATATAAGACACACCTTACTAGGACTCATTGGTCCCAACCGACCCTCATTGCCCTACTAAACACTCCTTATAGGGCCATCATTGGTCCTAAACACAACTTATTGGTTATATACACACCTTAATAGGACTTATTGGTCCTAACCGACCCTCATTGCCCTACTAAACACACCTTATTGGGCCATCATTGGTCCTAAACATAACTTATTGGTTATATACACACCTTAGTGGGACTCATTAGTCCCAACTAAACACACATTATTGGGCCATCATTGGTCCTAAACACAACTTATTGGTTATATACACACCTTACTAAGACTTATTGGTTCTAACCGACCCTTATTTCCCTACTAAACACACCTTATTGGGCCATCATTGGTCCTAAACATAATTTATTGGTTATATACACACCTTAGTGGGACTCATTAGTCCCAAATAAACACACCATATTGGGCCACAATTGGTCATAAACACAACTTATTGGTTATATAAACATCTTATTAGGACTCATTGGTGCCAACTAACCCTCATTGTCCCTAAACCCACTTTATTGTGCCATCATTGGTCCTAAACACAACGTATTGGTTATATGCACACATTAGTGGGACTCATTGGTCCCAACTAAACACACCTTATTGGGCCATAATTGGCCGTAAACACAACTTATTGGTTATATACACAATTTATTGGGACTCATTGGTCCCAACGGACCCTCATTGCCCTTAAACACACATTATTGGGCCATCATTGGTCCTAAACACAGCTTATTGGTTATATAAGACACACCTTACTAGGACTTATTGGTCCCAACCGACCCTCATTGCCCTACTAAACACACCTTATTGGGCCATCATTGGTCCTAAACACAACTTATTGGTTATATACACACCTTAGTGGGACTCATTAGTCCCAACTAAACACAAATTATTGGCCCATCATTGGTCCTAAACACAACTTATTGGTTATATACACACCTTACTAGGACTTATTGGTTCTAACCGACCCTCATTGCCCTACTAAACACACCTTATTGGGCCATCATTGGTCGTAAACATAATTTATTGGTTATATACACACCTTAGTGGGACTCATTAGTCCCAACTACACACACTATATTGGGCCATAATTGGTCGTAAACACAACTTATTGGTTATATAAACACCTTATTAGGACTCATTGGTGCCAACTAACCCTCATTGTCCCTAAACCCACTTTATTGTGCCATCATTGGTCCTAAACACAACGTATTGGTTATATGCACACATTAGTGGGACTCATTGGTCCCAACTAAACACACCTTATTGGGCCACAATTGGTCGTAAACACAACTTATTGGTTATATACACACTTTATTGGGACTCATTGGTCCCAACTGACCCTCATTGCCCTACTAAACACACCTTATTGGGCCATCATTGGTCCTAAACACAACTTATAGGTTATATACACACCTTAGTGGGACTCATTAGTCCCAACTAAACACACATTATTGGGCCATCATTGGTCCTAAACACAACTTATTGGTTATATACACACTTTACTAGGACTTATTGGTTCTAACCGACCCTCATTTCCCTACTAAACACACCTTATTGGGCCATCATTGGTCCTAAACATAATTTATTGGTTATATACACACCTTAGTGGGACTCATTAGTCCCAAATAAACACACCATATTGGGCCATAATTGGTCATAAACACAACTTATTGGTTATATAAACATCTTATTAGGACTCATTGGTGCCAACTAACCCTCATTGTCCCTAAACCCACTTTATTGTGCCATCATTGGTCCTAAACACAACGTATTGGTTATATGCACACATTAGTGGGACTCATTGGTCCCAACTAAACACACCTTATTGGGCCATAATTGGCCGTAAACACAACTTATTGGTTATATACACAATTTATTGGGACTCATTGGTCCCAACGGACCCTTATTGCCCTTAAACACACATTATTGGGCCATCATTGGTCCTAAACACAGCTTATTGGTTATATAAGACACACCTTACTAGGACTTATTGGTCCCAACCGACCCTCATTGCCCTACTAAACACACCTTATTGGGCCATCATTGGTCCTAAACACAACTTATTGGTTATATACACACCTTAGTGGGACTCATTAGTCCCAACTAAACACAAATTATTGGCCCATCATTGGTCCTAAACACAACTTATTGGTTATATACACACCTTACTAGGACTTATTGGTTCTAACCGACCCTCATTGCCCTACTAAACACACCTTATTGGGCCATCATTGGTCGTAAACATAATTTATTGGTTATATACACACCTTAGTGGGACTCATTAGTCCCAACTACACACACTATATTGGGCCATAATTGGTCGTAAACACAACTTATTGGTTATATAAACACCTTATTAGGACTAATTGGTGCCAACTAACCCTCATTGTCCCTAAACCCACTTTATTGTGCCATCATTGGTCCTAAACACAACGTATTGGTTCGATGCACACATTAGTGGGACTCATCGGTCCCAACTAAACACACCTTATTGGGCCATAATTGGTCGTAAACACAACTTATTGGTTATATACACACTTTATTGGGACTCATTGGTCCCAACTAACCCTCATTGCCCTTAAACACACATTATTGGGCCATCATTGGTCCTAAACAAAACTTATTGGTTATATAAGACACACCTTACTAGGACTTATTGGTCCCAACCGACCCTCATTGCCCTACTAAACACTCCTTATAGGGCCATCATTGGTCCTAAACACAACTTATTGGTTATATACACACCTTACTAGGACTTATTGGTCCTAATCGACCCTCATTGCCCTACTAAACACACCTTATTGGGCCATCATTGGTCCTAAACATAACTTATTGGTTATATACACACCTTAGTGGGACTCATCAGTCGCAACTAAACACACCATATTGGGCCATAATTGGTCGTAAACACAACTTATTGGTTATATAAACACCTTATTAGGACTCATTGGTGCCAACTAACCCTCATTGTCCCTAAACCCACTTTATTGTGCCATCATTGGTCCTAAACACAACGTATTGGTTATATGCACACATTAGTGGGACTCATTGGTCCCAACTAAACACACCTTATTGGGTCATAATTGGTCGTAAACACAACTTATTGGTTATATACACACTTTATTGGGACTCATTGGTCCCAACTGACCCTCATTGCCCTACTAAACACACCTTATTGGGCCATCATTGGTCCTAAACACAACTTATAGGTTATATACACACCTTAGTGGGACTCATTAGTCCCAACTAAACACACATTATTGGGCCATCATTGTTCCTAAACAAAACTTACTGGTTATATACACACTTTACTAGGACTTATTGGTTCTAACCGACCCTCATTGCCCTACTAAACACACCTTATTGGGCCATCATTGGTCCTAAACATAACTTATTGGTTATATACACACCTTATTGGGACTCATTAGTCCCAACTAAACACACCATATTGGGCCATAATTGGTCGTAAACACAACTTATTGGTTATATAAACACCTTATTAGGACTCATTGGTGCTAACTAACCTTCATTGTCCCTAAACCCACTTTATTGTGCCATCATTGGTCCTAAACACAACGTATAGGTCACATACACACATTAGTGGGACTCATTGGTCCCAACTAAACACACCTTTTTGGGGCAAAATTGGTCGTAAACACAACTTATTGGTTATATACACACTTTATTGGGACTCATTGGTCCCAACTAACCCTCATTGCCCTTAAACACACATTATTGGGCCATCATTGGTCCTAAACAAAACTTATTGGTTATATAAGACACACCTTACTAGGACTTATTGGTCCCAACCGACCCTCATTGCCCTACTAAACACTCCTTATAGGGCCATCATTGGTCCTAAACACAACTTATTGGTTATATACACACCTTACTAGGACTTATTGGTCCTAATCGACCCTCATTGCCCTACTAAACACACCTTATTGGGCCATCATTGGTCCTAAACATAACTTATTGGTTATATACACACCTTAGTGGGACTCATCAGTCGCAACTAAACACACCATATTGGGCCATAATTGGTCGTAAACACAACTTATTGGTTATATAAACACCTTATTAGGACTCATTGGTGCCAACTAACCCTCATTGTCCCTAAACCCACTTTATTGTGCCATCATTGGTCCTAAACACAACGTATTGGTTATATGCACACATTAGTGGGACTCATTGGTCCCAACTAAACACACCTTATTGGGTCATAATTGGTCGTAAACACAACTTATTGGTTATATACACACTTTATTGGGACTCATTGGTCCCAACTGACCCTCATTGCCCTACTAAACACACCTTATTGGGCCATCATTGGTCCTAAACACAACTTATAGGTTATATACACACCTTAGTGGGACTCATTAGTCCCAACTAAACACACATTATTGGGCCATCATTGTTCCTAAACAAAACTTATTGGTTATATACACACTTTACTAGGACTTATTGGTTCTAACCGACCCTCATTGCCCTACTAAACACACCTTATTGGGCCATCATTGGTCCTAAACATAACTTATTGGTTATATACACACCTTATTGGGACTCATTAGTCCCAACTAAACACACCATATTGGGCCATAATTGGTCGTAAACACAACTTATTGGTTATATAAACACCTTATTAGGACTCATTGGTCCCAACTAAACACACCTTTTTGGGGCAAAATTGGTCGTAAACACAACTTATTGGTTATATACACACTTTATTGGGACTCATTGGTCCCAACTGACCCTCATTGCCCTTAAACACACATTATTGGGCCATCATTGGTCCTAAACACAACTTATTGGTTATATAAGACACACCTTACTAGGACTCATTGGTCCCAACCGACCCTCATTGCCCTACTAAACACTCCTTATAGGGCCATCATTGGTCCTAAACACAACTTATTGGTTATATACACACCTTACTAGGACTTATTGGTCCTAACCGACCCTCATTGCCCTACTAAACACACCTTATTGGGCCATCATTGGTCCTAAACATAACTTATTGGTTATATACACACCTTAGTGGGACTCATTAGTCCCAACTAAACACACATTATTGGGCCATCATTGGTCCTAAACACAAGTTATTGGTTATATACACACCTTACTAAGACTTATTGGTTCTAACCGACCCTTATTTCTCTACTAAACACACCTTATTGGGCCATCATTGGTCCTAAACATAATTTATTGGTTATATACACACCTTAGTGGGACTCATTAGTCCCAAATAAACACACCATATTGGGCCACAATTGGTCATAAACACAACTTATTGGTTATATAAACATCTTATTAGGACTCATTGGTGCCAACTAACCCTCATTGTCCCTAAACCCACTTTATTGTGCCATCATTGGTCCTAAACACAACGTATTGGTTATATGCACACATTAGTGGGACTCATTGGTCCCAACTAAACACACCTTATTGGGCCATAATTGGCCGTAAACACAACTTATTGGTTATATACACAATTTATTGGGACTCATTGGTCCCAACGGACCCTCATTGCCCTTAAACACACATTATTGGGCCATCATTGGTCCTAAACACAGCTTATTGGTTATATAAGACACACCTTACTAGGACTTATTGGTCCCAACCGACCCTCATTGCCCTACTAAACACACCTTATTGGGCCATCATTGGTCCTAAACACAACTTATTGGTTATATACACACCTTGGTGGGACTCATTAGTCCCAACTAAACACAAATTATTGGCCCATCATTGGTCCTAAACACAACTTATTGGTTATATACACACCTTACTAGGACTTATTGGTTCTAACCGACCCTCATTGCCCTACTAAACACACCTTATTGGGCCATCATTGGTCGTAAACATAATTTATTGGTTATATACACACCTTAGTGGGACTCATTAGTCCCAACTACACACACTATATTGGGCCATAATTGGTCGTAAACACAACTTATTGGTTATATAAACACCTTATTAGGACTCATTGGTGCCAACTAACCCTCATTGTCCCTAAACCCACTTTATTGTGCCATCATTGGTCCTAAACACAACGTATTGGTTATATGCACACATTAGTGGGACTCATTGGTCCCAACTAAACACACATTATTGGGCCACAATTGGTCGTAAACACAACTTATTGGTTATATACACACTTTATTGGGACTCATTGGTCCCAACTGACCCTCATTGCCCTACTAAACACACCTTATTGGGCCATCATTGGTCCTAAACACAACTTATAGTTTATATACACACCTTAGTGGGACTCATTAGTCCCAACTAAACACACATTATTGGGCCATCATTGGTCCTAAACACAACTTATTGGTTATATACACACTTTACTAGGACTTATTGGTTCTAACCGACCCTCATTTCCCTACTAAACACACCTTAATGGGCCATCATTGGTCCTAAACATAATTTATTGGTTATATACACACCTTAGTGGGACTCATTAGTCCCAAATAAACACACCATATTGGGCCACAATTGGTCATAAACACAACTTATTGGTTATATAAACATCTTATTAGGACTCATTGGTGCCAACTAACCCTCATTGTCCCTAAACCCACTTTATTGTGCCATCATTGGTCCTAAACACAACGTATTGGTTATATGCACACATTAGTGGGACTCATTGGTCCCAACTAAACACACCTTATTGGGCCATAATTGGCCGTAAACACAACTTATTGGTTATATACACAATTTATTGGGACTCATTGGTCCCAACGGACCCTTATTGCCCTTAAACACACATTATTGGGCCATCATTGGTCCTAAACACAGCTTATTGATTATATAAGACACACCTTACTAGGACTTATTGGTCCCAACCGACCCTCATTGCCCTACTAAACACACCTTATTGGGCCATCATTGGTCCTAAACACAACTTATTGGTTATATACACACCTTAGTGGGACTCATTAGTCCCAACTAAACACAAATTATTGGCCCATCATTGGTCCTAAACACAACTTATTGGTTATATACACACCTTACTAGGACTTATTGGTTCTAACCGACCCTCATTGCCCTACTAAACACACCTTATTGGGCCATCATTGGTCGTAAACATAATTTATTGGTTATATACACACCTTAGTGGGACTCATTAGTCCCAACTACACACACTATATTGGGCCATAATTGGTCGTAAACACAACTTATTGGTTATATAAACACCTTATTAGGACTCATTGGTGCCAACTAACCCTCATTGTCCCTAAACCCACTTTATTGTGCCATCATTGGTCCTAAACACAACGTATTGGTTATATGCACACATTAGTGGGACTCATTGGTCCTAACTAAACACACCTTATTGGGCCACAATTGGTCGTAAACACAACTTATTGGTTATATACACACTTTATTGGGACTCATTGGTCCCAACTGACCCTCATTGCCCTACTAAACACACCTTATTGGGCCATCATTGGTCCTAAACACAACTTATAGGTTATATACACACCTTAGTGGGACTCATTAGTCCCAACTAAACACACATTATTGGGCCATCATTGGTCCTAAACACAACTTATTGGTTATATACACACTTTACTAGGACTTATTGGTTCTAACCGACCCTCATTTCCCTACTAAACACACCTTAATGGGCCATCATTGGTCCTAAACATAATTTATTGGTTATATACACACCTTAGTGGGACTCATTAGTCCCAAATAAACACACCATATTGGGCCACAATTGGTCATAAACACAACTTATTGGTTATATAAACATCTTATTAGGACTCATTGGTGCCAACTAACCCTCATTGTCCCTAAACCCACTTTATTGTGCCATCATTGGTCCTAAACACAACGTATTGGTTATATGCACACATTAGTGGGACTCATTGGTCCCAACTAAACACACCTTATTGGGCCATTAATTGGCCGTAAACACAACTTATTGGTTATATACACAATTTATTGGGACTCATTGGTCCCAACGGACCCTTATTGCCCTTAAACACACATTATTGGGCCATCATTGGTCCTAAACACAGCTTATTGGTTATATAAGACACACCTTACTAGGACTTATTGGTCCCAACCGACCCTCATTTCCCTACTAAACACACCTTATTGGGCCATCATTGGTCCTAAACACAACTTATTGGTTATATACACACCTTAGTGGGACTCATTAGTCCCAACTAAACACAAATTATTGGCCCATCATTGGTCCTAAACACAACTTATTGGTTATATACACACCTTACTAGGACTTATTGGTTCTAACCGACCCTCTTTGCCCTACTAAACACACCTTATTGGGCCATCATTGGTCGTAAACATAATTTATTGGTTATATACACACCTAAGTGGGACTCATTAGTCCCAACTACACACACTATATTGGGCCATAATTGGTCGTAAACACAACTTATTGGTTATATAAACACCTTATTAGGACTAATTGGTGCCAACTAACCCTCATTGTCCCTAAACCCACTTTATTGTGCCATCATTGGTCCTAAACACAACGTATTGGTTCGATGCACACATTAGTGGGACTCATCGGTCCCAACTAACTGGGCCATAATTGGTCGTAAACACAACTTATTGGTTATATACACACTTTATTGGGACTCATTGGTCCCAACTAACCCTCATTGCCCTTAAACACACATTATTGGGCCATCATTGGTCCTAAACAAAACTTATTGGTTATATAAGACACACCTTACTAGGACTTATTGGTCCCAACCGACCCTCATTGCCCTACTAAACACTCCTTATAGGGCCATCATTGGTCCTAAACACAACTTATTGGTTATATACACACCTTACTAGGACTTATTGGTCCTAATCGACCATCATTGCCCTACTAAACACACCTTATTGGGCCATCATTGGTCCTAAACATAACTTATTGGTTATATACACACCTTAGTGGGACTCATTAGTCCCAACTAAACACACATTATTGGGCCATCATTGGTCCTAAACACAACTTATTGGTTATATACACACCTTACTAGGACTTATTGGTTCTAACCGACCCTCATTGCCCTACTAAACACACCTTATTTGGCCATCATTGGTCCTAAACATAATTTATTGGTTATATACACACCTTAGTGGGACTCATTAGTCCCAACTAAACACACCATATTGGGCCATAATTGGTCGTAAACACAAGTTATTGGTTATATAAACACCTTATTAGGACTCATTGGTGCCAACTAACCCTCATTGTCCCTAAACCCACTTTATTGTGCCATCATTGGTCCTAAACACAACGTATTGGTTAGATGCACACATTAGTGGGACTCATTGGTCCCAACTAAACACACCTTATTGGGCCATAATTGGTCGTAAACACAACTTATTGGTTATATACACACTTTATTGGGACTCATTGGTCCCAACTAACCCTCATTGCCCTTAAACACACATTATTGGGCCATCATTGGTCCTAAACAAAACTTATTGGTTATATAAGACACACCTTACTAGGACTTATTGGTCCCAACCGACCCTCATTGCCCTACTAAACACTCCTTATAGGGCCATCATTGGTCCTAAACACAACTTATTGGTTATATACACACCTTACTAGGACTTATTGGTCCGAATCGACCCTCATTGCCCTACTAAACACACCTTATTGGGCCATCATTGGTCCTAAACATAACTTATTGGTTATATACACACCTTAGTGGGAC
>JBCNJP010015061.1:0-10228 GCA_039602395.1 Deinandra increscens subsp. villosa
GATGAAAATGGTAACCCATTCGAAGAAGGTGATAATGAAGAAGATGATGAAGATGTGCCTGTCCAAGAACCTGTAGAACAGCAACCTGCTGTTTGTGTACCTGTACAACAGCAACAACAACACTCTGTGCAAGTTCAACAACAACAAGATCCAATCATTCCTGATAGAGAAGATGATGTACCTGGTTCGAAAGATGTTTCTAGAGATGATGATGATGAAAGTTCTTCGGATACAAATTCTGACTCTAGTGATTATGTTGAAATTTTGCATAATACCAGAGGGGTTAGAGTGAAGAAAGGTTCTAAAGCTTATCTGGCTTCAAGAAATGAAGATATATCTAGATATGAGCATTTATCAAAGAGGTCTGCTGATAGAGAAGATGTTGATGATCCTTCTTATACTCCATTTGTGGAGGAATCAGCTAGATAGACAAAGGCTGGTAGCAGTCCGCCTAGCAAGAAGCAAAAAGTTGCTCCAAAGTATTTGATTCCAAGTTAGCCAACCACCAAATCTGCAAATGTTCAAATTTCAAATATGCCACCTGTTAGAAAGTTGATTATTAGAAATTCATCAACTTGTGCTTCTGCTTCAACCGCTGCTTCTTCTACTACATCAACAAGATTATCGACTGATTTAAAGCTTGCTTTGCATCAAACAAGACTTGATGAGTTAGAGTCTACCAATCGTCAACAAGTAAATGAAATTCAAGGATTAAAGAATACAGTGAAAGAGTTGGTGTCTCGTGATCAGTCAAAAGATTGTGAGATTGCTCGGCTTCAACAAATCTTTCTTTCTCTGGGTGAGCAGCTAAATCGAATGTTAAAAGCTTTACCTGCTCAGGGGGAGATGAGACCGAATCCCGAAAAGGCTTGTAGAGAAGACGACGATGTGTCACGATATTTGAATGATACGGATGACCCGGAGGGAGGTGTCGGTGGAGATGGTTCGGGTGTTTCTGGTGCAGCTGGAACATCTGCTGCTGCTGGAACTTCATCTGCTGCTGCATCCCAGGGGGAGTCTGGTAAAGATGTTTATGATGTGACTCCAATTACACAAGTTGCAATTGAAGAAGGAAAATTTTTGCATCAATACTCAAAAGAGCAATTGGCTGCAATATATGCTCTAAATATTGAAGATGTTGATAAGGTTCCATTCACTGAACCTCACAGAGCAGAAGATTCAGATGATGAGTTTGTATATAAAGAGGAGCATGTAGAAGTTGAGGATAGCACTGCTGAAGAATATCCAGATGATCCTAAAGTTTATGGGAATTTTACTGATAATGATCAGTCTGGTGGATTCAATTTCTTTGCAAAAGATGACGAGGAAAAAGATGAGAATGAGTTAAAGAAGAAAGAGGCTGAGAAACAATCTGAACAACCTGAAACTGCTAAAGCTGATAGTTTTTCTGAGAAATAAGAGAAATGAAGATTGTTTAATGAATGGATGAAGGAGCAAAGATCAAAGAAGATTCATGTGGTGAAGCCTACAAAATCTGTTGATCAGTTGGTTGTTCGATTCACAGGTCAAGTGTTATGGTATCAAGAAAGAATTTGGCATTATCTACTTGAAGAACGCTTAAAGGTTTGATACTTTACCTGTCTGTGATGTGCGGGAATTATCTAGAAAGCCATTTATGAATTATGGTGAATATCCATCGGGTGAATTCTTCAGAAACAAATTGCTTGAAGAATGTCATAAGCGATTCAGATTTCTGAATCCTCAAAGGCCGAAGTATACTGATCATCCAACCGATATTCATTCAAAAACAGGAAGACCAGTTCTGGTTTTAAAGTACAAAAAGCCTATTCAACTCAAGAAGATTCATTTGAAAAGGCTGGAACATAATTTCATCAAGACTTTAAGGTGGTGGTATTATGATGTGTATATGGGAGAAGCAGTAATTGTTGTCAAGGTAGAAAACTAGGTGGTTAGGAATTTTGATCCTTTGTGGTTGATTAATCTGTCTGAAGCTGACAATGACAAGCTCTATCACGACAAAATTCTATACAAGGCTGAGGATGCTGATCAAGCCTTGCAGTTTCAAAGAGTGATTAGAGTTTGCTATGCTTTCGGGATTCATGCTGGAAATAACCGAAGACAGTATTGGAATGAATCGAATACAAAAGCTTATGAAGACTAGCATAAGACAAGGGGGAGTTTGTTAGAACATGTTATGATGTCTAATGCTAGGTTCAAGTATTTTGTCTATGTAATAGTCATTTTGTAAGATATTGTGTACTCTTGAGCTTGGTTATCAATCAAACGAAACGTTTATTTACATCACGTTATCGAATTGATCAAGATCATGCACTAGTAAGATCCAGTTCAATATTTTACACAAAAAGAAATAAGAACGTTAAATCATCTACCATAAGTTCGATCTTGCGATACGCGGCTAAGGCCTCAGATTTAACAAAATAAGAAAATAAAAACAAGTTGAAATTGTATAACCCAACAACAATCAGGTCGGTACTCCAATACACGCGAAGAATGTACGATGAGTTATACAAAATACCAAGAAAAATAAATCAGAACGTCAAACGAACAACAATCAGATCGATCTTTCGATACGCAGAGAAAGTCCGATCGTTTGAGAAAATAAAGAAAATCAAACAAGTTTAAATCTTTGCAAAATGAACACATGTTTACACAGTGACTTCTCATTTTATTTTCACATATATTTTTCTTGATATCTTGAAATACGCATCAAGATGTTGTCCACTAGGTCAAGCATCAGATTTAAGTGTATATCACATTTGAATACTTTCTGATTTGCCGAGCCTACCTTGCACATCGAACAATGATCTTATGGCTTTTTTTACTTACTCTATCCGCGAGTCAGAAACGTTATCCAATGTACCATCATTTCCCAATGATCAATTTCTCAAATTTGATCTTTTGCATGTTTTTTAATCTTTTTTATTACCTTTTTCTCCCCCTAAAATGAAAATCTCTATTTTTGGATTTTTCATTTTAACAATGACAAGACACTATTTTTGGCTTTTGTCATTTTTCTCCCCCTAAACATATGTGCAATGACCACATGTAAAAATACGAAAAAGAAAGAAAATTGATCGACCAAACACTGACACTTTGTAGTTTCAGTTTTGAAAAACATTTTTATCAAAAAAATTCTTTGGAAAACTTTTTGAGAATGATAAAGCATTGAAACTCTAAATTATGCAAGTTCTTCAATATCAGCAACACACGCATAATAGGTCTTCTTGAAGAAACATGCGGGCACCAGATAAACATTAGCAGTTTTGGGATTGGCCCGAGTAAATAGCCTCGGGTCGCCCGGTGTCTTCAACATGGTCTTTGATTATCTTAGAAACAACTCGGGGTTTCTAAATCATGGGCAATGGAAAACTTTTCAATGAATCCACAAAATTATCAACCTGCGTCTTTGCCCAAGACGGCTTACTGGTTGATTTAAACAAGGTAGGTAGTTCATCAAAAATTTGACCTTTTTCCTTCACATACTTTGCAGTTTTGTTGACATAAAAATGAATGCTTGCATTCGTTGGACATTGAGTAGCAATATGTCCTGGTTTACGACATGCGTAACATTTTCTTTGGAAAATATTAAGGGAACTGCTACCCAAATTTGATTCAAAAAATTGATTTTTATCAGAAAAATTATTTGGTTTCCTGCTTCTCTGTTGACTAAACACATCATGATAACCAAAGGAATTTTGAGAACCAAATGAATCAAATAACCCATTAGAAGAATCATACATTAGAGGTGAACTTCGTGGAGAATAGCTAGAACCAATTGAAGAACCTCCAGAATAATAATGAGCATTATTTAATTTGAACACAGGCTGTTTCTTCTGTTTTGGATTGTTCTTTGGACTTGAAACATGATTCTTCATCTTTTGTTGAACTAATTCTTCGTTAACTTTATAACCAACTCCTTTATGCTTCTAACCCTGAAGTTTTGAATAATTTGAAGAAGACCCAGAAGCTTCTCTTCCTTTAGCTTCGCTAGTGAATTTAGCTTTAATATCTTTCAATTTGTTATTCTGAATCAAAGATTTTGCTTATTCATTGGCAGAGGAAGGACCAGAAGCAACTTTCTCACAAATCTTTTCAGTTTCCAAAAATATTGAAGTTGAAGCAAACTTTGGAGCTTTTCCCAATTTTTGTTGCTTTTTCCCAGTCCTGAACTTCTTCTTCTTTGCAGGAGTTGCAAATTTAGAATAATCTTGTAGTTCAGCCCTTGGATCAACCGACACAGATGAAGAATTTAATATCACAACCGGTGCAGGAACTGTATGCAAATCTCCATCTGTCACACTATCCTCACTCTTCTCTTTGTTGTAGATATAATTCAGCAGTGTAGGAGACAGATTGCAATTTTTCACCTGTTTTTGCAAATCAAGAATCTCAATTTTCAGCTTAGAAATCTTTATTTGTGCATCCAACAAATCTGTCTGAGTAGCAATAAATTGATCTGCGAGATCATTGTATTCAGATTTTTGTTGCCTTTTGACATCACAGATTTCCAACAATTCGGCATGAACCTTTTTCCATTTCTTCTTAAAATACTCAACATCTTGTGTTAAAATGCCGTTCTTTGCTCTAAACAGACCATTATCATCTCGAAGCTTTGAAAGTTCTTCTTGAAGATTTAACACTCTATCAGCTGCTTCAATTGCAATATGTTCAACTTTTTCTTATTCATACTCTACAGCCAACTCATTCTTTTCTTTGACCAACTCAGCATTAACTTTTATCTAAATCAGCATATCTTGGTTGTGAACATTGCAAAGCAGCTTTCACAACTTTGAGTTCTTCAGATATCAAACCATTATCCTGTAACAAACATTCAAATTTACCATTTGCAACAACACAAGCTTCACATTTAACACACTCTTCCTTTTGCTCTTTTGTAACTTCTTCAGTAATATCATCCATTACTGTTTCACATGAACTTGTTTCCGAATCCGACTCAGTCACTTCTTCCCATACAATTTCGGCAATAAGTGTAGACTCATCGGGTTACAATGTAACATACTGTTTTAGATCAGCATTGTAAACTACAGCGGGTGATGTTTTGTAAACAGAATATGTGGTAGCAATTCGTTCAATATCCTTTTCCCAGTCATAACCTTGATCATTTTATGAAATCAAAGCTATTGATTGTGACTATGAATTGTTTGTTTAAGAAGAGGATGACGAATTTTGACATTCACGAGCAAAATGTCCAATCTTGGAACATTTAAAACATGTAACTTTGGATTTATCCAATCTAAGTTTTCCTCCTGGAAGAAAAGATTGTTTACTATGCTTCTTCATGAATTGCTTACCTCTTTCAACAATCATAGCAAATTGCCAATAAATCTAATTCATTCAGATGATCATCATCCAACTAACCTAAGTCGTTTGTAAACAGATCAGCTTCTCCAATTTTCCCAAAAATTGAACCACCAGAAGATGAGATAAATGCAGATAGCAATGAAGCTAAATCTTCAGATGCTTTGTCAGAAAATGTAGGCTTCGGTGATTGACTTGGATTTGTAAAAGTACATCCTGGAGAATAACCATAATTCTCAGATATTCCAGCAAGAAACACAGTAGTAGGACCTTCACTAAAAATGTTTGACTTTTTAGCATTCATGGTCGAATCATTTTCACCATGATATGCAGTTAGATTCTGTACTTGTGCAGGCATGGAGTTGTTCACATTCAATTCCATATCTCTTGCTTGTATCTGCTCAATCAAACTGTTGAATGACAATCCTGAATATTCTTTATCATGATTGATCATCATTACATAATTTTCCCATTTTTCAGGTAATGCCTCTAGTAACTTCTGTTTCAAATTAGCTTCTTCCTTTTTGATGCCAACTTAAGTCAGTTCACTCAGCAAATGTGAAAACCTAGTAATGAGCTTTGAAATATCTTCATTTGGATAATGCTTGAAGTTGTCGAACTCTTTCTTCAGAACCTTTTTCTTACTTTTCCTAAACTGATCATTACCCTCACATCATTTCTGTATTGCATCCCACAATTATTTCGGTGTAGTATATGCCGAAAACTGATGTAACAGCACTACGTCAAAAAGTGGCTTTGGCCACGGTTTTTTTACGCATAGCCACTGTTATATAAAAAACGTGTCCAAAGGTAAGAAATACTAGTTTTAGCCACACATATTTTGTACCCGTGGCCAAATATATAGCCTTTGGACCCTTTTAGCCACACATTATTTGTTTATGTGACAACAACAATCAGGTGCAATGGCTTTAGCCACTGTTTTACAAAAACATGTGGCACTTATTTGTCACGCTTAAAAAAGAGTGACAAAATGTACCAAACGGCCACAGAATTTTTATGATTTTTAATTCGTGTGACCAAAAAGGAATGTATGGCCACACTTAAATAATGTTGTGTGACGGAAGAGTAGATTTTATTACTTAGTAAATTAAAAAAAAACTAAACTATTAAGTATATATTATGCGTGGCTAAATGTGAGCAATGGCCACGCTTTTTACTTAGTTATGTGGCTAAAAGCTAGTACATATGGCCACTGTAATTAAGTTGTGTGACTAAATAGTAGGTTGTGAGTGGCAAAAATCTATTACCAATGGCCACATATATTGACCGTGATTAAATGGTAGGTTGTGAGTGACAAAAATTAATATTATGGTCACGGTAAAATATTAAACGCGTGGCGAAAAAGAGACGATTTGTTTCTCTCTAAAACAACGCTCTTTTTTTTCAATATTACTAATTCGAGCGGGTTAAGATCTGCTACCCTATATATCATCATCATTGTAATTTTCCTTTACCGCCATCCCTTTCTTGATCTCAAATTCTCTACACCAATTCGTTTACACCATTAATTCTGGTATCAAATGGCCGATAATCAACGCTCCCTTAATTACTGGTATGTGAAGAATAGGCGTATTTTTTTTGGTTTACAATAACAGGAGAAGAAGATCCTTCAAGTCCCACAAATCTGTGATTAAACACAATGATGAGAACATCCTGAAGCAACTCCATGCGCAGAAGATTCCCGATTGTTTTGCCTACTTTGTTGAGGCAACAAAATTATTCTGTGTCCTTGATGCAAAATTCAATGAATGTGAATCCGAAGAAGATGAAGAAGATGAAGAAGATGACGAAGAAGATCAAGAAGATGAAGAAGATGAAGAAGATGAAGAAGATGAAGAAGAAGATGATGATGATGATCATTATGATGACGATGCAAGTTCAGGATCATACATATCCGAAGATTTCAGTGATCCGGATTATTAATTAACGGATGTTTATGTTCAATTATGAACAAATTAAGAACAATATTTTATATGTTTATTTAGTTATGATATTAGTAGTTATAATTGAATATATGATGGTTATAATATATGTTTATCATGTTTGATTATCTTGTGATATGGCCACTCATATTAAACATTGGTTGCGAGACAAATTATGACAAATGGTCATGGCATATTTTATTTTAAGTGGCTAAAAGAATACAAACAGTGGACGGCGCTTGTAATCATTACTATTTCATTTACTTTATCTTTCAAATCTCCATCTACCACGCCCCTCAAGTATCAAAATATACTTAATTATCTCTGTATCAGTTTTCATCATCATCTCCACCATGACCCTTTTCTCCCAGCTTTCTCTCTCTGTTTTTCGTCCATCATCGCCATCAAAAAATGTGGAATTGGCGTCATCCGTATGTGGAAAACGGTAAGTTATCATCTTCACCACTGAAATTCGATTAAAATTTTCGTCTCAGATTTGGTAATTTTTTCTTGTGCAGGGAAAGATTGCACTCTGTATCTCCTACGAGCAGATTTTATGTTATTGTGGAAACCATGGAGACGAGGAGTCTCTAATGGTTCATACAAATGCTTTACTGTGAGCAGATTTTAAGTTATTGTGTAATTTTATAACAATCAGCAGTAACGGCACATGTTGAGGTTTGCAGCACTTGTATTCTTCAGGTGCTTCTCTCCCTTTTCGCCCCATGAACCCGATTTCTCTTCAGCCACTTCTTTACCATTTTCAGTTATTCATAAGCAACTGAATGTGAGAAAGCAAAGAGGGACTTGTTCTCTCTTTTCACTTGCTCAGAAGCAAGTGCATGTGAGAAGCAAAGAGGAATTTTTGTTCAGCCGCTTCTTCTCCCTTTTAAGTTAGTAGTTTTTTAGTTGTAAATTTATTGATCAATGTATTAATAGAATCATACCCTTTGGATTATGTATGTAATTGTGTTTGTTAAAGCAACAGTTGATTTTGTTTGTTTAATTTTTACTTTTATTGACTCTGGTTTGGTCAAAGAGAGGAAACCTGCAGGCACAATCAAAGAAAGGAAACACTTGACTCAAAATTAAGATCCATAATATTCCAGAATACATAAAGAAAAAAAACCAAATATTGTTGATACTGTAATTTGGTAAGATTCAAAAACATTACAATGATCAATTAATCGTTTTTACGTAATATCATTCCAGTACAGTCAGCTCTATGGTAAACATTGTCACATGTATCTACGGGTGGCAATACATTATCGTTGTGAGGAAAAACTACCGTACTAAATTCTTCATTGGCATCGTCTTCATAATAATCTCTGTAATTTCTGGGAGGTGTCATAAAGACAATATGCAGTTTTTTATCCAGCTGGTCTTTGACGTAAAAAAACTATCATGCTTGTGACGCGAAAATGAACGGGTCCTCCTTGTGACCTAGTCTTTTAAGGTTGACCAAAATGTAACCAAGACTATTTTTTTGACCCCCTGTGTATTCTCAACCCAGTCACACATAAATAGAGGGATGCATTTAATATGGTATTCTAGTACCCATATCTCTTTTAAAACCCCATAGTAAGGTTTTTGTCCATAGGTTAATACCTCGTTAGAGATGTGCATGTCATTTACCTCTACACCAACCCCGCTGTTCTGGTAAACCCTACCGTCTCGAGATTTTGTACGAAATGAATAGCCATTGATGTCATATACTTCATATTTCCTCACGCTTCTGTGCGGACCATGTGAAATCCACCTAACGGTCTCTGATATAGTTTCTGGCGACTCCGCTATCTCTTTTTCAACCTGAAATTCATAGTAGGTTCATCAAGAGAGTTCATTAGGAATAGGAAGGTTATAGTTCTTCCAAAAATAAAATAAAGTTGTTCTGGAAAACTCAGGTCAATTGTTCTGGAAAGTTACAGTTCATCCGGACATTAAACTATAAGAAAATAGTTTCGGTTCACCAGGAAGGTTATAGTTCATCCGGATAGATAATAGAGTTGTTGCGGACAACTCAGGTCAGTTGTTCCGGAAAGTTACAGTTCATCCGGAATTAAAACTATAAGAAAATAGTTTCAGTTCACCAGGAAGGTTATAGTTCATCCGGATAGAAGATAGAGTTGTTGCGAAAAACTCATGTCTGTTGTTCCGGAAAGTTACAGTTCATCCGGAATTAAAACTATAAGAAAATAGTTTCAGTTCACCAAGAAGGTTATAGTTCATCCTGATAGAAAATAGAGTTGTTGCGGACAACTCAGGTCAGTTGTTCCGGAAAGTTACAGTTCATCCGGAATTAAAACTATAAGAAAATAGTTTCAGTTCACCAGGAAGGTTATAGTTCATCCGGATAGAAAATAGAGTTCTTCCAGACAACTCAGGTCAGTTGTTCATGAAAGTTACAGTTCATCCGGAATTAAAACAATAAACAAATTTAGTTGACCTTGTTGCGTAACCATTTACCAAATGTTGTGCTCTGCTTCTTAATCAGCTCATTTAGTCTACTACCAGGATGTTCCTTTTCCAAAAATTTCATGTGTTCTCTGCAATTACATGAATTGAAGTTATCTATAAAAGTTTATAAATAATTAAACAGATCAAAAAAGGTTAATAATCTAAATTACTTACTCGATATAATGCTCAATTTCAGGCATATTTAGCAACACATATAAATGCGCTTTCGATAGGAGCTCTGGAGAGACTTCAACTGATCTACCAGCTGACCCAGGACTTCCATCAGCACCGCTATGCTTTTCAGTTGGAACACCAATAGTTGTGATGTTTTTTTGGTATTCGCTGAGAAACTTAATTGTTTCTTCTACAATGTGTTGGGTTTTAAGAACTTTATCAAAGCCATTTTAACTCTTTAAAATGTAAAACGCAGCGGAAAATCAAAACCATAGTTTGATTAGATGATGTTAAAACCGATTTTAAACACTTGATTATAAAACCCAAGAACC